>WSFP011509157.1:0-13223 GCA_009831015.1 Picea engelmannii
GTTTGCCAAAGATCCCTTCCAATATGGTCCAAGCTTCATTGGAAGTCTTACAAGAAGATATATGAAAAAGGAGATCGGGAGAAATAAGACTGCAAATTGTTCCGAGTGCCTCATCCATGCGATTTAAGTACTTGGATTTTTCTATGGATGATGTCGGTTCTGTATCTGTATTCATGGTTAACCTATACAACCCTCTAGATTGGAGATGTATGGCTATTTTATCCTTCCATGCAAAATAGTTGTAAGGTGTAAGAATGAATTCTTTTTGGAATTCCATCTTTTCACTGTCTTCAATCTTTTGTACTTGCAAAAAATTTTGGTGTAGCTTTTGCTTAGCAGTCCGTTGGCTCTGATACCATGTAAATGTGTTGAACCTGCACATAATAGATCTAGCTAAACAATGATACACACATTTGCAGAGATAATTGGAAAAAGAAGAAGAAGGAGAGAAAAAATGGAAAGAATTCTCATTAACCGTTGTGAATAATGAATAATTTACACATGATATACTCTGTATATCTCAATGAGTTCGACTTGAGGTGAACCAAGTCGCCATAGTGGTGGTCTAGAGTGATCTGGACACACACCAGTAGTTACGGGAGTGAACTGCCACCTATTCTAGTCTCTCAGGCAGTTACAGGAGTGAACTCCCACCTAGTTGAGTTAACTAGTCAACTAGTCTTCAGTTAACTAACTAAACAGAAAGTAGTGAGGAGTTAACTCGAGGAATCAAGGCTAATGCGCCACTCTGGTGATGATACCAAGGCAAGGTCGAATTAGCATGGTGATGATCCTAATGTTGCATGGTGATGATCCCAATGCAACATCTAAACTCAACTCAACTAGTCAAACTGAAGTGTGAACTGAAAGAGAATATTCTCCTGGTGGAATATTCTCTCCTAAAATATAGGAGACTGGATAATGACTAATTATGACTAATAAACAAATAAAAACCTTAGGAAAAAGAAATCTTAGGTGTGTGTAAAGTAACTCCAACAAAATACATGATCTAATGAAGGAACATGACTGGTTAACCATAATGAATAGTCAATGCTATAAGTATATTGTAATATGACATTATATCATCATCTCTCATATTTTATTTAGTATAATATTTTAATTCATATAGATTATTTTATGTTATCTCATTTATATTAGGTATTCGGTTTATGAAATAAGTTGTTTATGTTATATTCAAGAAATAAACCTTCTTCATTTTCGAAATGTTTATAAATTTTAAGAGTACAAGTAACTTATATAATTTGATTCTTTCATTTTATTTTTTTAATGAAAATCATCTATAATAAAAATGTACCTTTACATTCCCCAAATTTTAACATATTTGGATGTATGATATTTTGAACTTATATATAATTATAATTTTGTATTTTATTAATTATTATATTGATGCATTTTGTAGGGTATTGGCTAAACGTTCTATCTTTTGGGTTTTTTTGGCTGTTGTTTAAATTGCTTTTCTGAATGCATAAATAGATTCAACGTGTTGAAAAACCCCTAGGGCACTAGGATTATACAAACGTAACCACTCAAATCTGCAAATCCAACCATTCATCACCGAATTTTGAGCAAAATCAAATGAAAAAAATTACCGAAAAACAATCAAAAGTTAAAATGTTTAGACTCCTGCATTTTGTAGTCACTGAAAGCAATCATTTGTACAAGACATACATACCAACACGTTTTATATTTTAAAAACATACAATACCTATTGTATTATTGATAAGTATTATATTTTAAAAACATACAATATAGTCTGAGTGGGCCTAATGGTTAAGAACATGTGTTTCCTCTTAAGAAGTCACAGGTTCAAATCCATAGGGGGGTAGGGTATGTATACCTTCGTAGACTAAAATTTAATGAATAAAAGTATTATTGATAAGTTGGATTATTAGTCATTTAAATATAAGTCCTCAAACTATATTAAAAAAATATAGAATTTTTTTACCTTTCATTAACGAAAAATATTAGAATTTAATGAATAAAAAAATATAAATTATTTGTTTATTTTAAAAGATTTTCATTATTATTATATATATATTTAGATATTTTATACGTAAAATTAATATATATAAAAATATATGGTTATGTCAACAAGAGTTTCTACATTAAAAATATTTAATTAATTTAATATATATTATAATAAATAAAGTATACATTTAAAATTTTTAAATAATTTAATGTGTATATTTTTTAGGTTCAACATGTGACTTGTAGGAATTGAATTTGGGTGGGGATTATAATAATCATTCCTTCCAACCACTTGAGTTAAATGGATTGAATATTGTGTATAGTAGAATACACACACATAGATGTCTTGCCATGTTATGCCCACATATAAGAATATTGATATAGTGGTGCCACGCAATTTTCTCCTCCTTATTTTTTTATAAAGATGGCAAAACCTATTATACCTCAATTGTCAATAGAGAGTGAGGAAAACAATCACTCATTGCTATCCACTAATGCATGCTTACTCATCATTGTTATTCAAAGAAAACCAGGTCACTTAAAATAAAGCTAGTGACCCATAAGGAATCAAACTTCCACTCCTCCCAAATACCTCTCAGTTTTTTGAGCCCTAAACTTATTTCCTTGTACTTTTAATCAATAAAAAATAATTTTAAATCTTATTCCAAAACCAAAAAAAATTAAACTTAACCCTTATCTTTTAAAAATATAATAATAATAAATATTGAAACTATTTATTTATCTTATCTCACTATAATTTGAAATCACCTTATGGAATTTGGAGCGTTTGAACTTTTCGAGTAACTTGGGCAACATAATTCTTTTAGCATATGCATGCGTGTCATGCACGATGTCACAAAAAGTATTTGTGTAATGGGCGTTGGGTGGCCACCTTTGCGTAGGCAAGGACTTCTTTATTATGATGTAAAATCCATTATCTTATTAATGGTGGTTGCGTACGATGCAAGTCGCAACTTCACTATTCCTAATTTAAACTCTTAATCAGCTATAGACACGGGGAAGCAAGACCCCCTGGTACCATTGGGTGATGATAACATTGTAATGTTTTTTTAATTATTATTTTTAATAAATTTAATAATAAAATATGTATTTTTTTTTTAAACTATATATGTTTGAATTTAATGAAAGGACGGTGTGTAAGTAATCAATATCACAACAAAGATTTCATTCCGTGCATCAATTCAATGTTTGATTAGATATGGTTTTAAAATTAAATTAAATTATTTTATTATGTTATTTTTTAATTTTAATTTTTATTGAATTATATAATTTTAGTTAATTTAGGTGTAATATAAATTTTATCTTTTTTAACTTTTCAAGGTTAATTTCGTTATCACTCGATTAAATGGAAAAGTTTCGAAGTCCTAAGGTGCCCATGTAGAAGGAAGCACAACCGATTATCAATACCAAGTGATGCCTTTTCAAGTTTGATGGTTGTGATGGTGGTTAATTTGGAGAGCAGGAGCTGGCGAACATCGCGGCCACTAGTGTTCCATGACGAGAGGTCACAATGCTTGTGTTCGCAGATTTTCTTTGGGTTGACTAATGGATAGGCGAGGTTAGTAATGGATGGTTTAGTTTTTTTTTCATTTCTAGTTTTCCTTGGGTTAATGGAGGAATCTCGTTGTATTCCATACATTTAGTGGCTAGAATCGGTGGGGTCTACTTAGTAAGGAGATGATGATGCTCCTTGGTCCCTAGTAGAAGTTTTTCTTCCTTAGATTCAGGTTTTTCTGGGATCTCCTGTTTTTAGCGGCGAGTTTCTCCAGGACTTTTTCTGACTAGGTTTCTATGTTCATTGACGGGTTTTCGGAACACCTTCTTTCCTCTGGAATATAGGACTATCTTTTATGATTAGTTTTTGTTTTCTTCGTGCAACACAATGATCAGTGATTTGACTAGAAGTTTGGTGGAGCCCTTTGGTTGTCTTGAGTACCCTTCATCATGGAGGGTGAGGTCAGCGCTCTGCTTAACGCGGCTGATGAGGAGCAATGGGCTAGGGATGGTTTCTTTGAAAAGATTGATACATTACGTGCTTTAAATAAGAACATCGGTCGACCTTTAAATGTTCTTAATGATTCTTGGGGATTGGGAAGCACATCACAGATATCGAATAACCCTTCTCATAACCTGTGGGCAGAAGCACTAAATCCATCTCATAAGTGTACTAATCAAGACAAAAGTCTATCTCCTTCACTAAAGTTTTACCAAAGTTGTTACAGAGCGAAGACTGCTAAGTTGAACAGTGGAGTCCAGTGTAAAAACAACCTTGAGACCCTCTCGACCTCCCCTAAGGTTAGTTCGTTTAAGGCGAAGCATTTTGCTAAAGTTTGGAAACCAAAAAGACATAGGAGAAGGCTTGTGATGGGAGCAGATGTTGGTCTGGAGGAATCCTGCAACTTGGCGCTTTGCGTTGTAGTTGCTAGGATGGATTACCGCTCTCGTATTCGAATACAGTTGGAATAATGGGTACAGAAGAACTGGCTTCCTTTTCTAGGATACTCTCCAGTCTTCATCTCCTTATCACGGGGATGGTTTGGCTTTGTTTTTCAAAGTCCGGAAGATACAAATCACATTCTGGAGGTTTTTTGGCAAATGGCTGGTGGAAGTTTAATGTTAAAATGTTGGAGATTTGGTTTTAATCCGAATACAGATTATTTTAGTTTTCGGCACCTGTGGGTGCTTCTTCCAAATCTGCCATTACAGTTGTGGAATCTTAGTGCATTGAAAGCGATTGGAGATTGTTTGGGATGTTTCATTGGGGTAGATGAAGCAGGGATGTATTCAAATGATAAAAAAATGGCAAAAGTTTTAGTGGAGATAGATACCCATGAGGGTTTATCAGAAGTGTTATAAATAGAGTGGAGAGACTTCTTATTCACACAGAGGCTGGATTATTTAGGTATGCCTTTCAAATGTTCCAAATGTAGGCGGACAGGGCACCTGAGAGATAACTGTACACTTAATCAGGGTTTTAGTGAGGAGAAGGGAACATCTGAGGAAGACTCTGAAGATACAGTCTCCAGATTAGTGGATGAAGATGGTAATCTGGAGACCCCGCCTTTCAGCTCGGAGGACATCTTAGAGGAAAAGGACACTTCACTGGCCTGTAAGTTAAAAATTTACTGTTCGAGTGTTTTTAACTCTTTAAGTTTGTGGGAAAGAGAACTATTAAGTAAGATTTCAGGACCCAAAAAAACTATTGGGGAAGTTTTTGTTGGAGATAGGTTGCGTGGGCTAGCAGCTATTGATTCGGTTGATATAGGGAAAAAACCCCATTCGGAGTCCTCCTCTGAAGCTGAGCCTCCTACTACTTTACTTTTTCCTCCTTTTCGAAGTGATATTTTGCATTCTTCTCCTTCAAACAGAGAGATAGCCAGTCCACCGAACTGTCCGAGTAATGGTAATGACTTACTTTTGCCTCCGGGATATACTGAATCACCTCCCAGTGATTCGGTACTGGATAGAACTCTGTCTTAGTTGACCCTTCCTTTAGCAAAGCCCTCGGCTCCTTTCGCTTTGGTGATTTATAAAGGTAATCTTCCTGTGAACTCCCTAGTTGAGACAGGTTCAATGGAACCCATTTTTACAATTTCTCCCTCCTTTTCTGACCCTGCGTGGTCTCGTGGATTGGGTTATGAGATTTCTCCTCTTAAAATGAGAAGTGGTCGGCGATTGGTAGGAGTCGGTAACAACACTTTGGTAACCCCTGCTTCTTCTTCACAACAACAGGCGCTTAGAGGCATAACAGAGTTAAGCCATGATTCTGCTCTCCTCTAATATAAGAGGGGTTGGAAGACCCCTTAAACTGGCCTCCTTCCGAAGATTAATGAGTAACACTTCTCTGAATATTATCTTTTTACAAGAGACGATGGTGTCAGCCGAAAAAGCCAGATCTTTCTTGTATAAAATCAGACATGATTGGTGTGTCTGTGCGGTCAGTGCAGTTGGAACCTCTGGAGGACTATTGGTGTCTTGGGATCCTTCCTTTTTTGACTTAGTGCCTTATTTATGTCTTGGTGGCATCTTTTTGTCAGGTTTTTCAAAAGTGGACAAGAGAAAGCTTTCTTTTCTTAATGTGTATGGCCCCTGCCAGGACCGCAAAATTTTCTGGGAAGCTTTGGAGAATGTTGGGATTCTAAGCCACAAGGATTTAATTCTAGCTGGTGATCTAAACTTAATTACTTCCTCTAATGAGTTATGGGGTTTGTCTGCTCATTTGGATTCTTTAGCGGGCTTCTTCAAAACACTGTTTCAGAGGAATGGTCTTGTGGATGTAGCTCCATCGAAAAAAGTGGTGACTTGGTGAAATGGTAGATTAGGTGATGCTTGTATATCGAAAAGACTTGACCGTTTTTTAGTTGCTGAGTCTTTGATCTCAATAGTGAAGAAGTTTCGAACCTAGGTGGAGTATCCCTTCCTATCTGATCATGCTCCTGTTTTGATGGAATTCGGTTCATGTTATGGAACAGTTGCTTTCCCTTTTAAACTAAATCTGGAGTGGTTGAAGGATGATTCTTTCGGGAATATTGTAAGTCGGGTCTGGAATGATCCTCGACATTTAACTATAGAGGGAGCACAAAAGAGACTGGTAAACAAGTTATTGATGCTGAAAGTTGGAATAAAGGACTGGGCTAAAAGAAAAAGAAAAAAGGATCAGGAAGAACCATCAAACATTGAGGAAGTTATTGCAGAAGTCTATAACAATATAAATTTGGGTATCACATCTATGGAGGACTCCTTAAATTTGTCAAAGCTTGAAGTTAATAGAAACCGACTCTTATTGGCGGAAGAGGAGAGATGGTAACAAAAAAGTAGGGCGATATGGATCAAGAGTGGCGATAGAAATACAAAGTTTTTCCATCTGTATGCTAGCCATAGAAGAAACAAGAAGTTTATATGGGAAATTAGAGATGAGATCGGGAATATTCACTCTGGTCAGCAGGCTATAAAAGAGGAAGCGGTCAGACATTTTAATGCCTTTTATAATGACATTGATCAGTCTTTCATGGAGGAAAGAATGGAAACAGTCAGACTATATCCTACCTTTGTTACTGCTCTGGAGGTACAGGGCTTAGAAAAAAGAGTAACTAAGGAGGAAGTCTTTGAAGTTATTAAAGGTTTCGCCAGGGACAAAAGTCCTGGACCGGACGGTTGGACTGTTGAATTCTACCATTATTTTTTTGAGATGGTTGGTCAGGATGTGGTGGATATGGTCGAAGAAACAAGGTTGAAAGGAAAGATCATTCCTGCGATCAATTCCACTTTTGTGGCTTTGATACCAAAAGTAAATAAACCTTCGGTTTTTAATGATTTTAGATCAATTTCTCTTTGTAACCTCTATTACAAGATAGTTTCAAAAATTATTGCAAAAAGACTTCGACCTATACTATCTAGAGTTCTTTTGGAAGAACAACGTGGTTTTCTCAAGGGCCGAAAAATTTTGGATGTTGTTGGAACATCTCAGGAATGCCTTCACATCATTAGTGCAAAGAAGATGAAAGCAATGATTCTTAAAATTGACTTGAGGAAGGTTTATGACTGCACTAATTGGGATTTTTTAAGGCTGGTACTTCATCAAAGTGGCTTTGGGTATAAGACTACAAGCTGGATTATGGCCTGTGTAGTTTCCACGACTTATGCTACCTTAATTAATGGAGAGGCAACTAAATTCTATAAAAGTAGCAGGGGACTGAGACAGGGATGTCCGCTATCTCCTTTACTATTTATCTTAGTAATGGAGGGGCTTAGTTTGGCATTAAAGAAAGCAAAATCTAAGGGTTAGATAACAGGGATTAAAGTTTCCAGTATGATCAGGATCCTCCATTTACTATTTGTGGACGACATCCTAATTATGACTAAAGCATCACTAACTGACTGGGAAATTATTCAGAATATATTACAGGTGTTCAGCCGGGCATCGGGGTTGATCATAAACAATCAAAAATCCATTGTGCTGCATGCTGGTGTCGACTCTGAAACACTTAAAAGGATTGAAGATGTTCTTGGTTTTCCGGTCAAAAACCTTCACTGTGGTTTTAATTATTTGGGTTATCTGATGAAACCAGGAAACTATACAACCAAGGAATGGCAATGGTTAGTTGATAGGTTTGAAGTGCGGATTAACCTTTGGTGTAATAAATGGCTCAGTTTGGGAGGTTGGCTAATCCTTATTAAAGTTGTGCTTGAGAGTTTATCGGTCTACTGGATGACTCTTGCTCATATTTCTGTATCAGTGCTATCTAAGTTACGCAGAATTAGTTTTGAATATCTATGGGCCAAAAATAAATCCAAGAAGTGCTATCACCTTTGTAATTGGCAAATTATTGCAAAAGCCAAGCAGCTAGGAGGATGGGGTTTACGTAATATTTTTATCTTCTATATAGCGCTGGCTACCAATACCTTTTGGCGGGCATTAATGAAGACAGGGATTTGGCAACGGGTTATTCAAGGAAAATATTTACCCCGGGTACCAGTAAGTACTTGGTTGAGATCGGTTGTGAACTTTTCTTCCTATGGATCACAAACATGGAAGAATATTCTAAATACATTGCCGATAATTCTGGACAGAATAGCTTGGACTCCTGGCTCTGGAAAAGCTATTATTATTGGTAGAGATTACATCTGTGGTTTGAATGATGCTTCATTGTTGTCGGAGGACCTGATTGGGGAAATTAACATAAACAAATCTACTTTCTTTTTCAAGCGAGTCGACCATCTCAAACCAGTATGCTAGGACAGAATTGGGCAATGAGCAATGAGTTGGACCTGGAAGGAAACCTGGGTCAAGAATGGAATATTTACCGGAATCTGCTATTACATGCTGGCATTGTCCTAAAGGATCATCCTGATGAACTAAAGTGGATTGGAGATGATAGTTCTAGTCATATCTCTGTTAAAAATGTCTACAATACTCTTTCAAACAAATTTTGGCTGGGGAAGGCAGAAAATTGGAGAACTCAGTTATGGAAATGGAGTTGTCCATTAAAGATCAAATTATTCTTATGGCTTTTAATGGAAAACAAGGTTCTTACTTGGGAAAACCTTTGAAGGAGAGGATGGTCTGGACCTGGAATGTGTTGTCTATGTGGATTAGACGAGGAGACGAGCCACCATGTTTTTATTAGTTGCTCGTTTACGTCATCTATCTGGGAATAAGTGAAAAGGAGTTTTAATCTAGCAAACAGTTGGAACGATGTTTCTGTTGGTGAATGCCTACATAACTGGTCTGTGCAGAATAAACAAATTAGAGAGGTCGCAACTTACATATGCTGGTTTATATGGAAGGACATAAACAAAAAATCGTTTGAAGATAAATCGCCTTCGGCAACAAAAATTCTTTTTCTTGCAACAGGTTATGTAGCTTCGAAGCAGATCCTATCAGTGGCTTCTACAAAAAGATTTCAACCGATTACTTTTCCAGAAGACAAAGTTTTAGCTTGGTTCGATGGTGCCTCGCAAGTCAATATGAATAAGTGTGGAGCAGGAGGAGTTATCAGATTAAATACTCTAGAGGAATATCGCTGGACTTTAAACTGTATCTCAGGTTCAAATTCTAAGGTGGAGCTTATGGGAGCTTGGGGAGCCATCACATTAGCAAAAAGCTTCGGTATTCAGGAACTTCATTTGATGGGAAACTCTTTGATAGTGATAAACTGGCTCAAAGGTATTGGTACTCTTCAGATAACCAATCTGGAGAGCTGGAAAAGAAGAATTTTTGACTTATAGCCTTTCTTCAAGTCAATTACTTTCACCCATATATATCGTGAACACAATACCGTGGTTGATGGTCTGTCAAAGATTGCTTAAACACACCAGTGGGTCATATTACATACAACAAATGGATTGGTGGACATGAAGGTCCTATTAATATTCTGAAGTTGTGATCTTTGAACCTGTAGACATTTTGTAGATGGCCTTTTTGTATTAGTCTGAGACTTGTTAGATTTTTAAATCTGGAGTATGTTTATTGGTTGTGATTTTAGTCTAGCTTTGATTTTTGCATGTTTCAGTTCCCTTATGGGATATATGTCTAGTTTACTATTTGAAGGGCTATTATAGTCTTGTGTTGAGACAATAAAGGTTATAGAAGTCTAGTTTTATGTTTTGTTATAGCATCTAATGTGATGAGACAGACTATGTAAATGGATTATATTATTATCAATATAATGTGCAATTTTCTCTGGAAAAAAAAAGTTTCGAATTCCTAAACTCAAGGATTGAGATGAAAGTCTTCATGATCTCGATAGTTAATAAATGGAAGGATTTTAACAATGGAATGTAGTATAGGTTCATATTATCAAATGATATGAATTTTAATGATCTATAAATATAATTGATATTAATAAATGTAGTTTAAATTTATTAGGTTGTGGTTTAATAGTCGAGATAGGATGTTGTTATGCCAGTAATTTAGGTTTAAAATTTGATGGTTGTAAAGCTCTTACTTATGTGAGGGAAGACGCTTGACTCAAAGTTGGTTTCTCTCTATTATTAATGAGACTTTTAGCACATGTTTGACATGCTAACTTGGTCTAAGAGGATGTTAATAGAAAAAAGGGGAGGAAAGAAAATAAATAACCATTGACACAATGATATGCAATCATCATCTACATTATTGGGAACTACATGATTGTTGGATATGTGTTGTATTTGTAGGTAGACTTTATATATCAACATGACATATGGTGGGGGGTCCATGAGGAGCATGTATAACCCTTGGTCGAAAAGAGGTAAGGGGGTTTGAGGGTGAGAGTCCATATTTTTTTTGGTTTCTTTTTCCCTTTTTGAGTGACATTTTAGCCCATGTTTTTAGGTCCATTGTAATCTAATATTGCTTGATGTATGTATTAGAGTAGAGTGATGTTACAATATTGCTTGATGTGTTAGGGTTGAGTGATGTTGCAAAATATCTAAATATTGTATCATGAAATGTTTTATTAATATACTGAGAAAGATGTTCAAATCCACTTTGCTATCTTTCTAGATGAAAAGTTTTTAAAGTAAATCTCTTATATATTATATATATTTGCCATTATTTCTTCTATTTTATATTTTTTTTAACATTACTTTTTTTATACAAATTTATCAAATTCTTTAATAACAAAATATTTACATATTGAATGGTACCCTTCATTTAAATAATGATTAGGATCCATCATTAAAATCTTATAGTGTATTCTTAGCTAGAATAATGAATACCGTCTTCTTTTCCTTTTATTCTCATAGGATTTTACTTTATCTTTTAATTTTAAACACAAATTGTTTTTATTAAGCCAAAATAATGAATACCGTCTTCTTTTCCTTTTATTCTCATAGGATTTTACTTTATCTTTTAATTTTAAATACAAATTGTTTTTATTAATTTTGGCAACTTTAGCATATATTTAGTAGATAAAATTTATTCTCATATGAATTTAAGTATTCATTTTGAAAACTTTGACATGTATTTAATGGATTAAATTAGGTGCAAAGTAAACTTGACACATTTTTGTTTGTTTGTTTGTTTGTTAGTTTGTCCGTGATATGTGGGACAAACTTGTGGCTAAGAAATCACGACTCAGGGGCATTTAAGCCGTCAAAATCACCTGGGGATCGCACCCGGCGTGAGCCACACCAACCCTTAACATGGCATGATTTTTTGTCCCCGCAGGTTTCAAACCGGTGACTTAACATCACAGAGCGCCTTAACAACACACTCCGTCACCGACTGTCCTACACCTCGGGGACAAATTTGACACATTTTCATTAATACAATTATTTATAAATTTTGGGTGAATTGGACATGTAATTGAGCAAATAAAATTAGATGCAAGCTTTGATATTGTCAATTTTGACATGAGTAACTAATACACCATAGTAGTGATCTAGAGATATATTGACACTCATTGACAAAAACTAGAGTGAACTACCACCTAGAATTAGTTAACTGGCCATTTAGTCATTAGTTAACTGAATGACACAAGTGGAATGGAGAGAAACACATGCATGCACATGATATGTTCCCTCCTGGTCTCATGCATATGATATGTGCCCTCTTGGTCTCATGCAGAGGCTAAAGGGAATCCATATTGGAAAACTACCATGAATGAAGGGGATTTGGATCTTATTCCTTCCAATAAGAGAAAGTGGATATATACAGACATCTCACTCGTGCATCTACTTCATTAGATCTGAGCAAACATCTACATCTTCAACACAATCTTCATCGAGCATAAACTTGCATAGTTGCAAGGTCTCCTTGGAGTGAAGGACACAATTGCCTAGTAGTTGTCCTTCTTCTTTTTTAACATTGTACTTTGAGGTTTTCCCTCTTTCGTATTTTTTCAGTGTTCATTCATTAGATGCATTGCAAAATGGGTACCTAACATGGCTTCTTGCCAGGAACCATTCTTCATTTAGTCCCTAGTAGTGTTAAGTGGGGGGTGTTGGAGATATTTCACACTCACACCCACTTTTTCCTAAGTTTACTAGTCTAATGTTGAGGGCGCCATCCATAGATGAGAATATTCCCCACTAAAATAGAGCGCTATATCCTCTTCAGTCTCGACTTAGTTACACTTCAGTTAGATTAGTGGAGTAGAGTCATGCATGAGGCCAAGAGGGCACATATCATGTGCATTCATGTGTTTCTCTCCACTCCACTCATGTCATTCAATTAATTGATGACTGCATGGCCATTTAACTAGGTCTAAGTGGCAATTCACTCTGCTTTCTGTTAGCAAGTGTCCATATCTCTATAGATCACCACTATGACACATTAGTTACTCATGTAGCCTATATCTATTGTAAATTATTTAGTCTTTAAGTGTGGATTATGAATCAATACAATTTATTATTCTCTCTCTGTTTCTTCTACAAGCTTTGAGTGAATTTCTACTCGCTAAGTTCTCTTTCCAAGTTTCACTGAAACTTCACAAATTGACAAATTGGACCTGTAATTGAGCAAATAAAATTAGATGCAAGGTTTGATATTATCAATTTTAACATATAAAATTAAGTGCAAAATTGACAAATTTGATATGATGAAATAATATATAATTTTTTTGTTAAATTTAGTAGGTATCTAAAGAGAATGTAATTATTGGCAAATCTAAAAGGAACATATCTTAATAGAGAGAAGACCAAATTCAAAGCTTAGAAGAATTTGCATTAAGAGGATAATTCTACAATATAAGTAAAGGAGATGTGCAATACATAAAGAACATCGATCA
>WSFP011509158.1:0-13115 GCA_009831015.1 Picea engelmannii
AAAACCCCAACTGTTTGAAGAAGTAAGCTAAGATGAGGTTCTTATGGGTTTCTCTATCAACAATGAAACACAATGGGGTCCCCTTCACCCACATATGTGAATAGAATAGGTGTTGCCTCTCTTCAAGATATTCTGGTTCTTCTGGTTGAATTGTTGTGGTCACAGAAATAAAAATGGGGTATGCGTTGATGATTTGTATTTTTTCATTATTTTCTAGATCATATTCTGAATCATGGCTCAGATCCTTGTCTTTGATCTCGACCACCAATGATTGTTTTGAGAAACATTCATTGGTGTTGTGCCAAGGGATTTTGTGGAAGTCACACCACTTCCTAGTGTCATTCTTTGTCTTTCCATTACCCTTATTTTCCTGTGTATTGGACTGGTTGTCGGGAGGCTGTTGGTTAGGTCCATCTTTATCATGCTTTGGTTGTTGCAGTTTTGTAGGCCCGAACTCCCATTTGTTTTGGTGTCCAAATTTATGCTCGATTTTGACAACATATCGATAGGAAACTCCTAGTGATGAGATGTTTAGGAAATCCATTTTGGTTTGGATGTACCTATGTAGAGCCCCACGATATTTCATAACCAGATGCCACTCAGAGTCTTTGATACCCATCTTGGTATGCAAGGTATAGAAAGTACTTTTGAACTCCAACACTGGTTTACCCTTCTCTTGATGCAGTGTGGTCCATCTGATGTGTTGGTCTTCATAGTTATCAACAGGGTAATATTGTTCCTTGACCACATTCAAAAAAAAATCCCAAGTGGGCTTGACCCAATAGATTCCATATTCCTCTGTGGAACTTTTCTCCCAGTAAGTTTCCCACCAATGTTTTACATGGGGGAGAGCCTTGAGGAGTGCGACGATGATCTTTTCCCTGTTGTAAAAATTGTGAACAAAGAAATAACCTTCTAGCATATTTAACCATTTTTCTAGGGCATCCTCGTCTATCTGACCTTCAAATACAAGAATGTAAAATTTAACTTGTACCTTTAAGGGAGAATTTCCTCCAAAGTGGCCACTTGATGAAGATGCGCATCTTGCTATCGGGAGGTGTTGAAGGATGTGGGAAAAATTCTCCATCATTTTGTCCTTCTGTTGCACGAGATATTGCTCAAGAAACAAGTTAATAGAATATTCTGCTCTGTTGTTTTTCTTTTATTCCTCCATGGAGGGTTTCTTGGGCATGCGAGAGTGATTGTCCTCAAGAGAGACAAGCTCGAGACCCAATTTTTTATACTCGGACGTCTTCGGGGACATGCACTAAAAAATGATCAAGAGAAGCTTGCTCTAATACCACTGATCCAAATGATTTTCAGAACGAAATCAAAGAAGAGATATTACAATGAAATACACATAAATATTTCCAGAAATAGAGAAATACAACAATACATGATTTCTATTAATGAAATACATGTACATAGGCTGTAAAAATATAGAGTGCAAGACTTTCTAGAATGGGGGCAACTTTATTTATGAGAATAGATGTGACAAATATGCTCATTCATAAGAAGATGAGTACAATGAGGCTCTCAAGGAATTTTTACAATAAACATGAATTCCAAAACCCTATACATCCAAAAACCTGACTCTAGGAGATGAAGCGCCAAAAGTCATGTGGGCCCTGTTGGGGTAAGTTATTACATCAACTTCTTGGGTCGTAACTTTTGCATACGATCTCCGTTTTAGGCGTGTGATAGCTCGTTGGAAAGGTATTTTCGATAAATGCACATTATGTTGTCAAACTTTGACCTTGTTAACGATTTGACCATGACAACACCAAAAAATGTTGTTTAAGGCCTCAAAATAGCCCTGAAAGTACAAAAATATGTACTCAGATGAAAACTGTGAAAATAGGCCAGCGGGACTAGATGGGCGGCCACCAATATCCACCTAGATGTTGTGTAGGGATTCAAAACAACCTCAGAAGTGAAGAACCCGTTATTACAAAGAAGTTTCCCCATTACAGAGAAACATGCTGAACTAAAAACTGTCAAGATGAGCCAATTGGAATTTGGAATGGGTGGGTGGCCACCAATATCCACCTGGATCAACTGGTGTGCCTAAATTTTCATCACACACTAGTGTTATTACACACATAAATCCTTGGTGCTTAACAAATAAAGCGCATCGATAGCCGTTATTAATATAAAATGCTAAAATATATAATTTTTTATTTTATAAAAAATAAAATGCATAATGATGCTCCATGATAATCTAAGTGCACCAATGTGTGTATAAAAAATGCATCAGATAAGGTTAGAACAATTTTTATTCAATAAAAAAATTTAATTAAAAAAACCATAAACCTTCCATGGTGCACTTAAAAACCCCTACAACCCTGGTGCATTACTATAGCCTCAAATGTTTTGATATATACCCAAAAATACAACCAGTGTTTTACTCATACTTGAATTCACTGGTGCATCCCACTATATGGTGCACCATTATAGGGAAAAATAAAACCAACATACTAGTGCGTTCGGGTACAAATAATGCACCGACGAGTCTTACTATCGAGTGCTCCACGCAACGGTAAAATAGAAAAAATACCAAACCAAATTTCATTTTCACATTTCATTCTATTCTTCCAACCTATGTCACAAGTACCGATGCTCACCTTGTTTCTATGGACACCTCGTTTCCAATTGCTCTATAGTGTTTCTTCCTTAGTTCCCCTATAGATTCTGTACATTTTGTAATTTTGGAAAAAAGTCAAAAATTTCATTTTTCCTCTATGGGACAACCACGCCTCCTTGGGTGAGAAGAGACTAGGTAAATTGTTTGTTACCTTCTTATTTTAATTTTCATTAGATTAAAATTTAAAATTGGTCTTAAATTTGGCATTTTTTTCATTTAAAAAAAAATTGTGTGGTGCACTTCATCCATTCGGCTCACTCCAGACACAGTGCATATTGTGAATTTATAGAAATCACCACACATGGTGCATCCTATGAATTAATATGAATCACCAATAGTGGCGCATCATACAAAATTACACAATGTACCTGTAAACACTAAGCACCACACACTAGAATAGGGTTGTGCATTACTGGTGCCTCTATCTTAGAAGAGGCATTTTCTTCACAAAAATCCCACCAATGTGTCTAATTATTAACGTATCATTGATGTGTCATACAACATGGACCACCATGAAAATTGTGAACATGTATCATCAAACTTACCGGTGCACCTTAACGATGCATGCCAATGTGTTTAACGAAGAATCTAACACCGATGCACAAAATAACATAGAGCACCATGGATGGTGCTTGTTTTATATTAAAGAGAATCATACACAATGCATATTATTGTTTAAAGTCACACCAATTACTTTACCACATTTCTTTTGCAAACAAAAATTAATTTCACTTTTTGATAAATACAAAATAGTTATATATGTGTATGTTTTATAATTTCATTTTTTTTAATCTATATATATGTGCCTAAAACTAATTGTATATGAATCAGAGACGATGACAATGATTTTAGAGAAGGAGAAACAACAACAAGTCGACATCTACAACTTTTTACATGCGTGGGAGGCTATAAGAAAAACAATTTAAATAACAAACTACAAATGCAAACCTTTGCAATTGTATTTTATAGAGGTTTTTCTTTGCAGAGGAAAAAAAGGAGGCCACTCTTCATTGCCTCTCATAATTTAGTACATGGAATTTATCATTTTCCACTCCCTCAACGCTCTAGCTCACAACTCCTCCTTTGTGGGATAATCAACTTTCTCCAAGATACCATCCTCATCATTCCTGTAGCCATAATAACTGGCATCAATTCATTTGTAAATTATCTCATACCTAAACCTCCTCTTCTTCGCCTTATGGGGATTATCAAATATCTCTTTGACACTGGGGAGTAATTTCATAGCCCTAAGGTATCTATAATCGAGGACCTTACTGGTGGAACTAGGCACATTAACTTCATTCTCTTCTAAGTCTGTAATATTGGCCCCTACTTTGACATGATTAGGAAAACCAAGCTCTATGATTCGAGCTTCCCAATGCCACTTTTTCTTAATAAAAAAGAAAGAAATCCCACAGTATGTTTTAATTATAATACTTTTTCAACATCAAGATTGACCTAAGGCCCATATTATATATATAATATAAGTTAAGAAGAACATTTGAGAATAAAATGATGATCCATCAGCTTCACTACCATACTGGTTGAATATTAAGAATTTCCTTGTCCTCGACTTGTTCTTCCATGAGATCCTCACTCATGTATTTATTTAGAAGTTCACATTTCTTCTTATCCACAACTATGCACTTGATCTATTTCTCATCCGAAAGGGGAACATGGGAAAAAAATCTCACTATCTCTATTGTTGGCTTCCCTTGTCCCACTCTCCCATTTCTTCCACCACATCCTCCTCTTCCTCGAACAAGATTGGGTTAACGGAAATGGCCTCCTTGATCTTGACCATCAACCTTGCCTCCCTCTTGATAGAATTAATCCTTTTCCACTCCCTCAATTCTCTATCCCGCATCTCCTACTCCGCTGGTCGCTCGACTTTCTCCAAGATACCATCCTCGTCATCCCCGTAGCCATAATAACTGGTGTCAATTCACTTGTAAATACCATATCTATACCTCCTCTTCTTTGCCTGGGGGTTTATCGAATAGATATTTGACATCGCGAAGGAATAATATATCTCTTTATCCTTTAAAACATGATAACAGGTCAACATTATGCCTTATTCTCATTCTCAAAATTATAGACAAAAAATGAAGTATTTTAAAAAATGTAACTAAAATTGTTTTTTTATAAAATTATATATCTAATATTAATATATTGCATATATAAAAAAATTCAAATCCATGTGGTTTAGTTGTGCACGAATCTCAATTGGCCAAGGCCAATTACATTTTTGTCTACCCAAATATTCTTTTAGACATATGATACTTCTTTGGTTGTTCTATTGATTCATTCATTATAACTATAATTAGATGCTCACAAAATGCAAATCTCCACTATAGACTTTCATTGTTGATTTTGTCTCATCTTCACTTTAGTCTCTACTTAATATAAGAATGAACTTTGTAATTGTGAGTCATTTTTTTTTGAAGGGGCAAAGTTGAGCCTTCTTAAGTTACAGATGGCAGTGTGTTCTACTAAAAAACTGGTTAAGTTGAGCATGCTTCAATACTTTCCATTCTTTTTTTTTTGTACATTTTATAAATATGCTTTTAATTCTCTAAACCTTTGTCATATCGTTCTAACTTCTAAATTTATTTACTAATATAATATTTCTATTTAGAACCCCAATATTTTGTTATACAGGAGGTCAACATGTAGTTGAAATTGCACAAAAATGTAAGTGATCTATTAATAATCCTAGTTGGTTCTATAGTGAGGCCCTAGTCTATAATTTATGTTTGCATAACCTATGTTCCTTGCCTTACAACCCCTGAAGGAAAAGCCTTGCTTCTTTATAGATTTACTTGTTTTATATGCAATTTGGTGTATACTGTATATATCAAAGTGGTTTGTAACCAGGAAAAATTCCATTGGATTTGGGATTTAATGACATGTGATATATTAAATTTGAGTTATGATAGTTGAAACTCCATTATTTGAAGAAAATATGATGCTATTGCTTATTTATAATGTAAGAATATAAGTACTTTGATATTGATAAATTCATAAATGACTACACAACTACTTAAACCTATGAACCATGTTTGAACAAATGCTACATACTAATAAAAACATTGAAACTGCAAAATTAGTCATGTGTATGTATCACTCATATTCATATATATATAGGTGATCATTATAATGAGGACCATATGAATGTATGATCATTATGAAGATCATGTGAAAGAGGTGGTGAAAATTGTGCCTTGCAGTGTAAAAATTCATGGTATTGTGAAGTATATTGGGACTAACATTGAATTGATTAGGCCCTATTATCCAACTATTTTTTATCTAGTCAAAATGTTTCTCTAAAATCTTGAGAATGAAGAGACTTCTGGTGTAAGAATTGTTGTAGAAGAATAGTTTTCCTTGTTATAATATTTGGTATTTTCTTAGTTGTTGTGTCTACACGCCAAGCATAATTTTTGGGCATTTTAAAGTCATAGAGGAAGTTGACCGGGTGAAGACAATGACATATAATTTTTGGTCATTTTAAAGTCATAGACGAAGTTGACCAGGTGAAGACAATGACATATAACACTTAAATTTAACTAATCTTGGAAGAAAATTCAGGTGTGTATTCCTATAATTTTAGCTTATTGTTGTACTTCATAACACGTTTGATTTATATTTCTTTCAAGAAATATCAGTCCATGTAATTTTCATATGGTTGGATAGTACAATATTTGCATTAAAAAGGTTTTTTTTTTATCAGTTTGTGAGCATGAAAATCAAACTCGTACAATCTCAGATATCGAATACTCTCAATTTCAAACAAGGTTTGGGTTCTGTAATTTGTATAGTCTGATTCCAAGGTTTCTTAGAATGTCGTCAGTTTCATATTTAAGTGGGAATATTTCATGGGATGGATTGATCATGTAGATACTCATTGGATGAAATTCCATTAGGGTTTATAGGAACAACGAGAGAGAGGCGTACCATTCCCGATGAATAGTAGAAACTTTTATTGGCATTTTTGGCTTTTTCGTAATTATATAAAGAAAGTATTTGCATGATTATTTGTATGGTTTAATAAATTTTATGGGGTTCTTCCTCTATTATTTTATGAGATGGCTCTCTGGATATGAACCCTACGCCTGTTATCAAGATATATTTCAGTTTAATACTAACATTTTTTTACTTACTGTAATATGTACATATACCTACGCCTGTTATCAAGATATATTTCAGTTTAATACTAACATCATCTTTTTACTTACTGTAATATGTACATATATTTTATTTAAGATGCATTCTTTTGTTCTTATAACAACTTAATTTCTGAAAAGAATCCAATATATAGAAAACTACTCTATGTAAAGAAAAGCTTGTTACAACTCTGTTGTATATAAGAAAAATAAATAGATTCTTTATTTTCGTTTTTGCAATATTTATAAATGAAACATTTCAACAGTTTACAAATTATTTCGTGGTTTTTCTTCTTCTTTCTTCTAATGCATAAAACAAACAACTACATTTTAATATTTATTACTACACCTGTTCAAACATTAAAGAATACAATATTCTATTTCATTGGGTACAAATGAATACTACAATTTCACAAATAATCTTTACTATAATAATATAATTTACAACTATTCTCTATAGTAATAATAGTACTAAATTATTGAAAAAAATAAAATAAATAAAATTCAAATAACATATCCGAGTTTGCTTCAAAATATGGAAATAAAATGAGTAGAGAACCCGTTCCTCCCAACCATAGACAAAAATAATCAAGATTACTTGTTCTTGTCACCCCGAATCTATATCATTATTTCATAGGGACTAAAAACTATATAACCTTCTCAGAACAATCAAACTCAATTTCCTCACAAGTACTCAACAAAGTCCTGCCTCTTCTATACTTGTATAAAATAGATTTCCTAGGTCTTTTTCAAGTTAGCCTCATCCCTATCCCTAGGGAATCTTCTTGGCCTAACTTTTTGCTAGCTTGTTCCCTCACATCCCACACCTTTGGGAGAAGGGTTCCACTTGTCCCATAGACAATAATTGCTCTGGTGATTTTAATTCCTTTCACTCACCCATGGAATAATGATTTACTCTTTGTAAGTGGATTCTTTTGTTTCCTTTTTAATTAAAATAATTTAAAAATAATATTTATAAAAATATTCATCATCATCAATGATATGATGATATAATTTCACATAATTCTTTTCCAACACAACATAAATTATAAAATTAAAATGTTTAAAAGTTTGTAAACTAAGGGACACTACAACCTCCTACATGGATTTTGAGATATATTCCAATATGAACAATTGGTTGGAAGGTTTGAATTGTAGAGAAATGGGAGAGTAAACATTATTATTCCACACACACCAAAACTTTGTTTACATGCACTATTAACATCAAACAATGTTACATATAAATACTTCTAGCTTTGGATTAAGATATATATACTATATTAACAAACTAAAAAATTATTGAGAGAATATATCAACCACACACCAAAGTAGGAGTCAACTAGTTGAATAGAATCTCTCATACTAGACTAGATCTAACAACCTCCTAGATAATTTACACATATTCCCTACATAGAGACAAACTCTACCTCACAATGACCAATACTAATAACAATCACAAGTATGATCAAACATAATAAAACTATGAGTTAATAATTCTAACATTTCCCTTTAATGACTACATGTTTTAATCTTTGTCAAGTGAGGTCTTCATCATCATCTATCCCTCTACAACAAATGCTCCACCATGAATTGAATAACCTCTGGATCAATGTTGTAACATAGATCAATTTTGTCAAAGATTCTAAATTTTTTGTCAAACTTTTTACAAATTTCCCATAGCCTCAAATGATGAATTTGGTGAAATCTTGTGGCCTTCCCTTTTCTTTCGAAATTAAAAAACCCATTGATAAAAGTCTAGCTTGATGCTCAAAATGTCAAATTACTTTGTTGTTATACCCAAAAAGCCTTATTCCCAAAAAAAATCAAACATTTTAAAAGGTTTTATTACTTTTTATTTTAATAGTTTTTATTAAAAAAAATACTAAAACCTTTTGGCAAATAAAAATAGTTTGGATCTCATACCCAAACTAAACTCCTCAAACTCGAGCTTTATTCCTAATCCAAACTTTAAGTCACAACCAAGCCATATGATCAAGGGTCAAACTGCAATATACATCTAATGAAGAAATCTAAGTCAAATGAAGATCGAGGACATAGAGCAGGTTTCATGTTTTGACTTGTGTGGAGCTTATCAGAAAGGGGTGGACCCAAAATGTTGTTTTTTCATTTTGGCTTAGTGTTACGTGGTGCTTGGCAGTGTTTTCACATTGAAGGAATAATATATCTTGGCAATGTTTTGAGGGTAGATTACGAGATCTTGGTCATGGAAGAGATGTATTTAAAGATCCTTGGCCATGGAATAATTTGGATGCCTTTCAATTCGTACTTTATAACCATATAGTTTACTGCACTGGCTTGTCATCACTTATAAAAATGAAAGATTTAATAGCATTGCTAAAAAAATGGCGTGGGAAACATCTCTCAGTTCACAAGGCCGATATGCTATTTTGCAGCGTTTGAAGGTTATATTAACAACAATGGACACTCGCTATTGTTATAGTTGACTGTCATTTTTTGACCATGATAATGCAAATCCCTTAGCCATGATTCTCAGTGCGTCAATGTTTTTGTATGCCCTTGATGAATAAATGTTGGTGGTGTGAATGCTATTGCTTTTCTCACCAGAATTAAAAAACAACAACTATGTGTTAGCATTTGAAGAGATAACAGAGTTGGGGAATCTTTTGTTCATTTATGAAAAAGGGAATTGGGTTTCAAATTTAAAAGTTGTATGAGAAATCATTGAATATTTATTACATTTCTTAATTAAATAATACAAGCGGCAACAACAGGGTATTTGAATAACCAATTTCTATTTTATTGGTCAAATGGGACAACACATAGAGATGAAGTGTCAAAAGTCTTAAAATCCTCCTCAACCATGTTTTTAATGAGGAAAGTCAGGTTCAAATTTGAAGGCATATTTTGAGGTTGTAGTTGATCAACCATTTCCAAGATTGAAGGTGTTAGTTACTCAGCATTCAAAGGATATAAGCAACAATTGAAGGCTGGAATAGGGGTTAGCAGCTTAGGAAGATTTCTGGGAAGCTATGTTGCATTTTTTGTAAGCCCATAGGAAAATTGTAATATTTTCATATATTAAGGATTTATGCATGGATTCATGGCTCATTCCTAGTAGAGCCTTTTTTTCTTTCTATTTTCTGTATTGAGTTTCTCAGTTTCCATCTTTGTTCTTTTTTATTAGTTTGTAATTTGCAGTAAGTTTGATATATTTGAGAGACAGGAACTTGGTATGGCATCCACTCTTGTTATATATGTTTCATTAATTTTATGATGTAGTCATGTTTAGTGAGAACATATACATAGCTGCAGATTATTTATGTCATTATCTCGGATTCATTGTTTTAAGATTCTCAACAACTCACTTTCTTCATATCATATTGATAGTAACTTCCTTACTCACTATTAACATAAATATTTTATGTTTTTCTCTTCTTCTTCCACCTTTCACTATTAAAATTTTGTGCTTTGTTGGATTACTCCATGCCCAATGGATTAAACTTATGATCTGAGAGGTGTGCATATTTTATTCCACCATGTTTCCTTTAATCCTAACTTTGTTTATCCTTCTTTTATCATCCTAAATCTGGCCACTATGTTTTAATGTTCAAGTTGTTGTTCAATGACAGTGGGAAACCAACAATTTTAATATGTTCATCGAGGGAGCCCTTTCTAATTGGAAGGGACATCTTGCAGTCTAAATCTTGGTTCAAAATGGTCTTGGTATGTTCCTAACAGCCGAGAACATCTCAAGATACAAAATTTGTTAGCACCATTGCTGAGGAGTGAAGGTTGAAATTTTCCCTAGGAGTACGAATGAAGATGAAATCTGATTCTTCAAGGTGAACAAGAGTCAGAAGCACAGACATGATGTTTCAGTTTTCACTTGGTGATTCCATGGTGTGAAAAATCCATATGATTCACTGGCGACTCCACTGGTTTCGAGATGTCAAGTTATTTTTCTTCAAAGATAGTTGCAAGGTATGCACCATTCAATTTTTCAAATGTACCTAGTTATCCTAATGCTATGCCTTGTACAAAACACTGGGGAGATTTCCTTCCCATATTTTAAGAAGATGTTGATGATAGTCCATCACAACATTTGATGGGATCTGAAGAAACTTCTTCTATAGAAGAAAAGACCTCCAAGGAAGAAGGAGGGGATGTGTACTTGGCTTCTTCAAGCACACATTCAGATCATGAGGCATGGTTGGTTGACTCAGGTGCATCCTTTCGTATGACTCCCCACAAGGAGTGATACGACTCCCCATAGGGAGTTAGTAGCTTAGGAAGATTTCTTGGAAGCCATGTTGCATTTTCTGTAAGCCCATAGGGAAATTGTAATATTTTCATATATTAAACATTTATGCATGGATTCATGGCTCATTCCTAGTAAATACTTGTTTTCTTTCTATTTTCTGCATTGAGCTTCTCAATTTCCATCTCTGTTCTTCCTTATTAATTTGTAATTTGCAGTAAGTTTGATATATTTGAGAGACATGAACTTGGTACGACATCCACTCTTGTCATATATGTTTCATTAATTTTATGACATAGTCATGTTTAGTGAGAACATATACATACTTGTAGATTATTTATGTCATTATGCTGGATTCATTGTTTTAAGATTCCCAACAACTCACTTTCTTTATCCCAGATTGATAGTGACTTCCTTACTCACTATTAACATAAAGATTTTATGTTTTTCTCTTCTTCTTCCACTTTTCACTATTAAAATTTTGTGCTTTGTTGGATGACTCCATTCCCAATGGATTAGACTTATGATCTGAGAGGTGTGAATCTTTTATTCCATCATGTTTCCTTTAATCCTGGCTCTGTTTATCCTTCTTTTATCATCCCAAATTTGGCCACTGTGTTTTTATGTTCAAGTTGTTGTTCAATGACAGTAGGAAACCAACAATTTTAAACTAATGATCAAGGGAGCCCTTTCTAATTGGAAGGGCCAACTTACAGTCTAAATATTGGTTCAAAATGGTCTTGGTATGTTCCTAACAATCGAGAACATATCAACATACAAAATTTGTTAGCGTCGTTGACGAGGAGTGAAGGTTGAATTTTTCCCTAGGAGTACGAATGAAGATGAACTCTGATTCTTGAAGGTGAACAAGAGTCATAAACACACATAGGATGTTTCAATTTTCACCTGGCGATTCCATGGTGTGAAGAATCCATATGATTCACTGGCGACTCCACTGGTTTTGAGATGTCAAGTTATTTTTCTTCAAAGATAGATGCAATGTATGCACCATTCGATTTTTCAAATGTACCTAGTTATCCTAATGCTATGCCTTGTACAAAATAATGGGGAGATTTCCTTCCCATATTTTAAGAAGATGTTGATGATAGTCCATCACAACATTTGTTGGGATCTGAAGAAACTCCTTCTACAGAAGAAAAGACCTCCAAGGAAGAAGGAGGGGATGTGTACTTGTATTCTTCAAGAACACATTCATATCATGAGGCATGGTTGGTTGAATCAGGTGCATCTTTTCATATGACTTCCCACAGGGAGTGGTTTTGTGAATATGAAAGGTATGATGGAGGTAATGTTTTCCTCGATGATGACTCGACAACCAAAATCATAGGATGAGGAAAATTTAAGTTGAGGCTCATAGATGGAAGGATTAGAAAACTACCTAGTGTTTTGCACATCCCAGGTTTGGCCAAAAGTTTGATTTCTGTAAGCAAAATGGACGATGCAGGGGTAAAAACAATATTTGTAAAGGAAACCAATATAATGGTTCGAGGAACAATGGTGTTGCTGAAGGCAGTTCGGTTTAGAACTCTGTATAAGATACAAGGAAGCACTATTAGTGATGGGTGTAATAATTCCATTGTTCATGATATTGGAGTTGAATAAGAGAGAAATCCTACAGTCTCTGGAGAAAAGGTTATTTTGTGGCATCAAAGACTGGGACATATTGGAGAGAAGGGTCTTCGACTACTACACGGTAAAGTTATGGTTGAAGTTATGTCTAACTACTCTCTAGATTTTTATTTCTGTTAACATTTTGTATATGGGAAGAAGAATCGGGTAAGATTCCCCTATAGTGCAATGCGGGCAGAAGGAATTTTAAAGCTAGTTCATAGTGATGTGTTTGGACTTCTGTCGGTTCCATCATTGGTAAAATTTGTGTACTATGTCTCATTTATAGACGAATTCTCAAGGAATACTTGGATATATTTTCTCAGGAAGAAATATGAATTCTTTGACAGGTTTAAAGAGTTTAATGCTCTTGTTGAGAATCAAACAGAGAAAAGAATTAAGGTGTTGAGGATAGATAATGGCGAAGAGTTCTACA
>WSFP011509159.1:0-13223 GCA_009831015.1 Picea engelmannii
TTATTATTATTCTTGTTGTTCTTATACCCATATCTTTGAACACTTTTATGATTGTTCTTTCCATAAGCTCTACAATGTAATGCTTTATGCCCAAAATTATTGCAAGAGAAGCAATAGCCAAGAAAGAGATGCTGATACCTTTTTGGGGGAGTTCTTATTGTAGTTGTATTCCTTATATATTCATTTCCTTTTGAAGGGAGAGCAGATTTATGTTGATTAGAATTAGTCTCTATTTTGCTTTCTTCCCTTTTGAAGGAGCTCTGAAGGGAAGTTGCATAAATTTTCATATTTTTATTAGTTTTCTAAGATGTAGAGTTATATATTTTTTTATATTTATTTTGATCATAACCCAATCCTATCTTATTGCTTGATGATCTTTGACTATTAAGAATATCATCCAATATTTTTGAACTATTTTCAAATTTTGATTGGTTGTTTCCTTTTTAGAAAAACAATTTCAGCCTCTAGCTTTTCATAGTCTTGTTGCTTTTCATTGAGTTGTTGGCTTATGATCTCTTAAATTCTTTTGGCTTCTTGGAGTTGAGTCTTCAAGTCAATAATGATTTGTTATGATTCCTTGATGGTTTTTGAAACTTCCTTTTCTCTTGATTTTTGTTTTCCTTCATATTCTAATAGTTGTTCTCTCAATGATTTATTCTTCCTTTTATATTTTCTCAGTTCATCAAGAGCACTAATAAGTTCTTTTTCAATTGTAATTCTCCTTCAACTTCAGAGTTTCCTTAATTTTCAATATTATATTTAGTATTATTCGTTTGAGTTTCTATGCCCATAAATAGAAGCTCTGTCTCCTCATCTTCACTAGATGAACTACTGTCTTCTTTAGAGTAAAAGTTTTTCTTTTTCTTGTAGAATTTCTTCTTGTTTGCAATTTTTCCCATTTGATGTTCTTTATGGTTATAAGTTTATTCATCATCACTATCTTCTTGCTTAGGATAGGGACATTTGGAGGTAAAATGCCCAATTTTTCCACAGTTGAAACATTTTAGAGGTTACTTCCCTTTGTATTTCCCAGACCCTTTCTTGAGTTTCCTTATAGAGTTATCCCCTTCTTCATTTGATATTTATGAGTGAATTTAATTTGGCACATGCTCATGGTTCTTTGTTTCTTTTCAGGCCTTGAAAGTTGCTTCCCTTTTTGATGGTTGTTCTTTCCCTGCTCTCAAATCATAGGCTATAAGAATCCCATGGAGTTCATCCCTTGTAAGTTTTTCAAGGTTTTATCGATCTTCTAAGGTAGATACCTTGGAATCATATCTCTGGTAAAGATATTAGCACCTTTTGGACAATGATCTTGTCATCTGAACCTTCTCCCAGTGCTTTGATTTAATCGACAATTTCATACACTCTTTGAAGATATTCTGCAATGTTTTCTTCGTCCTTCATTTTCATACTTTCAAACTACCCTTTGTATATTTTAAGTTTTGATTTCTTAACTTTGGAATATCATTCATAAATTATTTTAAGTTTGACCCAAATTTCTTTTGCTGATTTACAATGCATCACTTTTACAAATATAGGGTTTTCTAATCCACCTAGAATTTCATTAACCACCCTTGAATTATCATTGTAGAGTTTCTTTGCAACAACATTTGAAGGTGCAATAGTTGGTGAATTGTGACCATTTACCACAAATAGCCATACATTACATCCAAGAGCCATTATATAACTTCTCATCCTTATACTCCCAAATGCATAATAATTTCCTTTGAATAATGGTGCTCTGTCAGAGGACATTCCTTCTTGTTGATCCATTTTGTTTTCTAAGAATCTACCTTCCAGTGGTTAGTCTATGGTGAAGGAACCTTCTCTGATACCAATTTTTGAAATGTTGTTCAATATTGAGAGGGGGGGAAGAATGTAGTATTCCAGATATAAAATAGTATGCAGAACAGAAATATTTTAGCTAGAAATGGTAGAGAAACAATGATATAACTAGAACAATACCAGAATAATTCCAGAATAACGCCAGAATGAGCACTTTGATTACCAATAGCAATGTCCACTTGCCTCTTCGAGGGGGAAAGCTCCATCAGAACAGATTCCTATTACAATAATATCTAATACAATATTTCTCATACCCTCTACTTCTATTTATACTAAATCTGTCTATCCAAAAGAACAATCTAGAGGAAGATCCTTCCAGAAGAAAAATCTTCTATTAGGTCTTCTTACATTTGAATTATTCTTCCTTATTTCTAGGCCTTATTAATATTGGGATTTATTAAATGGAATTATATTATTCTACTTACATGAGGGGTAAGGGAGGTTAGGTCCCTAACATGCCCTCCCCATTGAAAAACAACTTTGTCCTCAAGGCTTCAGATGAGGGAATTGTTGTAGAATTGTGGTCGAATACCAGGTGGCATCTTCTGCAGGTTTATATTTCCATTGGAATAAAAATTCCTAGATGGTGCGCCGACGGAGATGACACTCTCTCATGGACAAGATTGCCTGTGGCTGCAACCATATGGAACCTTCTTCATCCAAATCAAGAAAACTAGTTTGAGTTTGGCACTTAGTTCCAATCACCTTCTTTAAGCAGGAAACATGAAAAATAGGATGGATCTTCGACTGAATGGGTAGAGCTAATTGATAAACCACTGATCCCACATGGTTGAGAAATATATAAGGAACATAAAATTTGGGCGCAAGTTTCTGACAGTGTTGAGCTTTGAGTGAAGTATTCTTATAAGGTTGTAGTCAAAGAAATACATGGTCCCCTTCAACAAAATGGCATTCAGAACGACCTTCATCTACTTTTGACCGTAGACCCATGGCATATTGGAGAGAAATGATGGGGGCTTTTGGCTATAGACTTCTTCAAAAGGATTCATGCGAGTAGTTGTATGGTAATATGTGTTGTACCACCATTCAACTAGGGGTAACCATTGAGCCCATCGATTTTTCCACTTGCAAAACACCTCAAACATGTTTCCAAACACTTGTTGACAACTTCAGTCTTGCCATCCATTTGGTGGTCATAGGCAGTGCTGAGATGCAATTGGGTGCCTTGTATCTTGAACAACTCTTCCCAAAAATTGCTGGTGAAAGTGGGGTCTCTATCAGAGACAATAGAATTAGGCATGACATGAAGCTTGAAGATATTATCCATGAATATTTGAGCCACTGTGGTGGCTATGAATGGGTGTTGAAGAGCACAAAAATGAGCATATTTGGAGAGATGATCGACGACCACCATAATCACTGACTTATTTCCCGATTTAGGTAATCCTACAATGAAGTCCATAGAAATATCTCGTCAAATAGCAGGGGGAATCGGAAACAGTTGGAGTGTGCTTAGAGATTTGACAGTTTCTCCCTTGTCATGTCGACAGACCTCACATTCAGCCACAAAGGTGTGGACAACCTATTTCATACCCTCCCAGAAAAAAGAACATTTGAACCGTTCATAGGTTTTGGTAAAACCTGAATGCTCTGCTATGGGTGAGGCATGAAGTTCAAAAAGTGCTATGGATTTAAGTTGGGATTTCTTGCATAAATACAAATGGACTTTGTAACAAAGCCCTTCATTATGCCAATAGTACCCTGAAAAAACTAAAGAATTGTGTTGCAATTGGTGGAGCAGGCTAGAAATTTTGGGGTCTTGCAACCATTCTTGATGAACAACTTGGAGCCAATCTGGTACAATGAAGGAGAGGGAGAAAAGGGACCCATCTTCTTCATATTTCTGGGAAAGATCATCAACCACTACATTTTCCTTTCCCTCCTTGTAAATTATCTCATAATCATAGCCAAATAGCTTGGTCACCCATTTTTGCTGTGTCGGGGACAAAATTTGTTGTTCCAGGAAATACTTGAGACTCTGATGATCAATTTTGATTTGGAATCATTGACCCAATAAATAAGGACGCCAGAGATCCAGAACATGCAGAATAACTGACATTTCATTTTCATAAATGGATTGGCCCAAATGTTGCTCTGAAAGTTGTTTTCTAGTGAAGGCCAAGGGCCTGCCATCTTGCATGAGTATGAATCCAATTTCTTTGTCAGAAGCATCACATTCCAATACGAATGTCTTTGTGAAGTTTGTGAGTGCTAGGACAAGGGTCGAGCACATAACATATTTTAAGTCTTGGAATGCCTAATCTGGAGCTAAATTCCAAGTGAAATCATTCTTTTTTAAGGAGGGAATTGAGAGGAGTTTCAATCTTTCCATAATTCAAAACAAAATTCCTATAATAGCTCGTTAAACCCAGAAAACCACACAATATATTAAGAGTTTTAGGGTGAGGCCAATCTTTCATAGATTCAATTTTCTTAGGATCCACTCGGACACCATCCTTGTCGACAATATGACCCAAGTATTCCACTTTTGAGGCACCAAAGGCACATTTAGATTGTTTGAGGAAAAGTTGGTGCTTAGAGAGTAGATGGAGAACTTGATGCACATGGGAGAGATGGGATGACCAAGTATTACTATATATGATAATACCATCAAAGAAAACTAATACAAAATGATGGAGAAAAGGATGGAAGACATGATTCATAATACTTTGGAAAGTGGAAGGAGCATTACACAATCCAAAGGGCATTACCAAATTATCATAATGACCCTCATGAGTGCAAAATGTAGTCTTGGGAATGTCTTATTCTTTCATACAAATTTGGTGGTATCGAGAACGTAGATCCAATTTGGTGAAGTACTAGAGCATCACTCAGTTCATCCAAGAGGTCATCAATGACAGGAATGGGAAATTTGTCTTTGATGGTGAGTTTGTTGAGGGCGCAGAAATCATGACACATGCACCAAGTACCTTCTTTATTGAGTACCATGACCACAGGGGAAGAATAGGGGCTAGTACTGGGATGGATAACACTGACTTCTAGTAATTCATGAATTTTTTTCTCAATTTCATTCTTCTGGAAAAGGTATGATGACAAAGGAAAACATTGGGAAGAATATTTTCCAGGATGAGAGGGATGGAATGATCATGGACTCCATGGGAAGGGGGAAGTTCTTTGGGGGTGGTAAAAACAAATTTGTGGTGGGAGAGGATAGATTGGAGGCCGGGATGCACAAAATGTGTTTCAAAAACATGAATGGAGTGGAGTTTGGCTATAATTCCCGAATGACCTTTTTTTAGGATCTTTTCCATGTGATGGGAACTGATGATCTCAAGGGAACCTGTTGTGATGCCTCAGAACTTATATTGTTGTCTCTCCTACTGGAATTGGATGGTTAAGTCCTTAAAATCCATGAGAATGGGGCCTAGAGTGTGTAACCATTCAAAACCAAGAACAATGTCACAACTACCCATGTCTATAGAAAACATATGCGATTTTAGGTGATACTGACCAATTTAGAGGCGCAGATTTTCACATCATCCCCCACATTTCATGGAACCACCATTCACAATCATGATTTGAAAATTATTGACGACACAGATGTAACAATTGACTTCTTGGGCAATGTGGTGGTGAATAAAGTTATGGGTTCTAACATTGTCCACAAGGATGATGACTTTCATATTTTTTATGTAACCAATTAATTTGAGAGTCTAGGGAGTAGAGAAGCTAGTGAGGGAATTAAGTGAAATCACCGCGTCAACTTCGGGTGGGTCAGAGGGTGGGGTGAGGTGATATGGTAGTGGTAGTTCCTCCACAAGTGGACCAACAACATTTTCTTTAGAAAGATCCTTATTCACAACCATACAAATATTTTATTCATTACACTTGTGCCTGAGAATTTTTTTTTCATCACAATTATAACAAAGACCCTTGAGTTGAATTTCAACCATTTTAGCCCTAGTTAATTTCTGGATCTTGAGGGGAGTTGTAGAAGGGGAGAAATGGGTAGGTTTAGGGCGAGGAGGAAAGGAGGGTTTTTGGTTGTGGAAGGACATAATCTGTTGGGCTTCCTTGGCTCATTGAGTAGATTCCAACCAAGTCTAGGGGCGTGACATGAGAACATGGACACAAATTTCATCTTTTATGCCATTGATAAAGAATTCCCTAAAGAAAGCATCAAACATGCCCTCCGTTCTAAAATACAAGTGCTCAAATGTGGCAATAAGGTCTTCCATTGTCCGAGACTGCTTTAACTTGGTCACATGACCTAAATGGTGGGTGTCAGAGTCAAAGAGGTCATAAATTTCAGCCACAAATTTTGTCCAAGCAAGATACCCTTGGTGTGCCTTTTTTTTCATTGCCACCATTGCCATCATTCCAGATCCAAATGTAGGACACCATAACGAATCTTGGCTAAATAATCAATAATGCCATGGAAAGAGAAATAATGTTCCATTTGGGTGATCCAACCTATAGGAACTGATCCATCAAATTTGTTCACCTCAATTCTAGGAGGGCGAAGGTCTCGGGAAAAGTGGGTAGTATGAGGGCCTTGGTAATGGGAAGAGTCATGGTCATCCTGATAAGATGGTTGTTCAGAAGAGGAAGGGTTCTGGGAATGACCCAGGAAGTGTTCTTTGAGGTCTTTGATGTGGGAACATTTTTCCTTGAGGATGTCAATAGTTGAATTGATGGAGCTAATATTGGCATTGAGATGCTAGATGTATTCCTTGTATTGGTGGTTTTCAGAAATCAAGGTATTGAGTTCTTGGGCTTGTGTGGTAGCCATTTGGACAAAGGAGCAGTAAAATGGTATAGGGGAAACAAAAGGGGTATGGAGGGGTGAGTGGGACCACTGAGAAAAAGGGTTTCAAATGATAGGTTCCACTACGATTAGGGAGAAAAGGGGGATCCAAAGAGATAAGAGCCAAATAAGGCTGTCAGAGATAGCTCAGGTCCACAGAAAATAAATAATGTGTTAAAAATGATATGTATCACTGGAATCGGGGCGAGGAGAGGAACCCATTGGGATAGGTCCCAAATAAGTGTGTCGATGGGACCACTATACTCGTTTTTTTTTTACTCCTGCGAAGTTATAATCTAGCTTGAATAATACCGCGGCAACGAAATGCCAAATGCTTAATAGGAAGAAATGTGCAGTAATTTCACAACCGGAATGCAGAAGGCCCAGTTGCACATTAATAGATATTGTATGTTCTGTTTTTTTTTTCGTCCCCATGGTTAGGATATTTAGGGTTTCTAGAGTCAATGGTTTTCCCTGTGCTACAGCTCTCTGATATACGTACAGGGTCCAACAGTAGTGTAAGTTTTAAAACTGTGAAGTAAAGCAATGCATATAGATTCTTAAGCAAAACATAAATTAATCAATGGCTCATACACATAGTACACAGAGATTTATACCAGAAACCCTTAACCAGGAGAAAACCTTTCAACTCTTCATTGTATTAATTTCACCATTTACCATACAATATATACAATGTTTTTAGGTATACCGTAGCTACCAAAACCCTAATCCCTTAATTCGATATTAATTTAGAAAATCACTAAAAAGAGAAAAATCCGCTAAAAATAGAAAAAACTGCCCAGATGCAGTTGTCGAATCTAACACACCCACACACACACACATGAAAATAATATAACACATACCCAACATTCTCCCACTTTTTTTTTTCTTTGCATCTAGGGGTTCATTGAATTATATAGTCAACAATCCAGGGAAACAATGCCCATTGTTACTCTACACAAGGAGAACTTTTATGTGCTCATAGACTTTGTTAATGAATCTGCAACATTCTTCAAAGTGTCAACATTTTCCAACAACACCTTATTTTCTTCAACCATGTCTCTCACAAAGTGATACTGAACATCAATATGCTTTGTCTTCGAATGATAAGCAGGGTTCTTTTCCAGGATGATTGCACTCTGACTGTCACAATCTAATATGACTTCTTGTTGTACCAACCCAATATCTAAACACAATCTCTGTTACCATACTGCTTCTTTGCTTGCATGAGTGGCTGCCATGTATTCATATTTTGTAGTTGAGAGTGCCACTACAACCTGTCTTTTTCTCATCCAACTTATTGCTCCTCCAAATAGGTTAAACACATACCCACTTGTAGATCTTCTGTGATCCATATCTCCAACCCAGTCTACATCAACAAAACCATGTATGTTCACCACTATGTCCAATCCTGGTCTTCTTTGGTAGCACAATCCATAACTGGTAGTGCCATGAAGATACTTGAAGACCTTATTTACTATTTTCCAATGCTCTTTCCATGGTTTTGACATATACCTGCTCAAAAATCTCACTGCATGTGCAATGTTTGGTCTAGTACAAGCCATTGCATACATCAAACTTCCAACTGCACTGGCATACAAAACATGGGACATGTCCTCTTCTTCTTCCTATGTCTTGGGACACTTATCTGCAAATAAATTTACACCTATAGGACTAGGAACCTTGACCGGTTTACTTCCATGCATATTAAACCTCTACAATATCGTCTCAACATATTTTCTCTGATTCAACTAGAGTTTCCTATTTGCACGATCTCTTTTAATCTCCATTCCCAGAATGAAGTTAGCATCACCGAGATCCTTCATGTCAAATTTGGAGGATAGTTGCGATTTCTCCTTCTTGATAACATCCATGTTATTTCCTAGCAACAACATGTCATCAACATAAAACACTACATAAATGAAGTGATTACCAACCTTCTTGGAATATACACAATGATTAGCCTTGCTTCTCACAAATCCCAATCCAAGGATGTATGTGTCAAACTTTTGGTACCACATCCTAGGTGATTGCTTCAAACCATATAGTGACTTCTTTAGCTTACAGACCAACTCTTTCTTTCCCTTCACTAAAAATCCTTCTGGCTGCTTCATGTAGATTTCTTCTTCCAGATCTCCATGTAGGAATGTTGTCTTCACATCCATTTGTTCCACTTCAAGATCAAAATAAAAAACAATAGATAAAATAAATATAATAGACGTTAACTTGGAAACAGGAGAAAAAATCTCATCAAAGTCAATTTCCTCTACCTGGGAATAACCTTTTTCTACTAACCGAGATTTGTATTTCTCCACTTTTCCTTATGCAGTAAAATTCTTCTTCAAAAACTATTTTCTACCAACAGATTTTCTTCCAGCAGGAAACTCAACTATATCCCATGCTTCATTCTTATCCAAGGCATCCATTTCTTCAAGCATGGCCTTCTTCCATAGTTTACTATCCTCTGAATTCACTGCTTCCCTGATAGTTCTGGGATCATCATTAGTAATAGATAAAGCAAAATTGAAATGAAAATCAGGTGGACTATACCTTTCTAGTTGCCTTCTTTCTCTCACTGATCTCCTCAATACTAGGGTATGAGGTTCTTTTTCTTCTTCTACTTTATATTATTCAAATGATTCATATTTTGCATCATCAAACTCAAGCTCTATTTTCTCAGGTTCTTCTTGCCTTGGTAGGAATTCATGTTTGGAAACATCTTTTACCTCTATAAAAACAACATCCCGACTGTAAACAATCTTCTGAGTTTCTGGGTTCCAAAGATTATAACCTTTCACACCATCTTTATAACCAATAAAGATACACTTTTCATCTTTATTATCCATCTTACTCCTATTTTCCTTTGGAACATGTACATAAGCATCAAAACCAAAAATTCTAAGATGTTCAAGAGAGGGTTTCTTTCCAGTCCATACCTCGTGTGGAGTTTTATCATCCAACGCTGATGAGAGTGATCGATTGACCATGTAACATACTGTACCCACTTCCTCTGCCTATAATTTTTTTCCTAACTCGGAACCACTATGCATGCTCCTTGATTTTTCCATGAGTGTCCTGTTCATCCTTTTTGCAACTCCATTCTGTTGAGGTGTGTATGGAGTAGTCTTCTACCTTGCTATACCACACTTCGTACATAATTCTTTGAATTCATTTATGTAGAATTCTCCACCATTATCTGTCCTCAATACCTTTATTTTCTTTTCTGTCTGATTTTCTACCAGAGCCTTAAACTCTTTAAATTTATCAAATACCTTAGATTTATTTCTAAGAAAATAAATCCATGTGTTCCTTGAGAAATCATCTATGAATGAAACATAATACATAGATTTACCTAGGGATGGAACAGAACAGGTCCAACCACATCACTGTGTATCAACTCTAAGATCCCCTTTTCTCTTGTAGCACCAGATGGGAATCTTACTCGATTATGTTTACCATATATGAAATGTTCACATAAATCAAAATCCAGAGTGCAATTAGACATACCTTCAACCATACCTTACTGTGAAGTGTTCGAAGGCCCTTTTCTCCAATATGTCCCAATCTTTGATGCCACAACATGGTCTTCTTTCCAGGGACAGTATTGGGCTTGTCTTCTTTATTTGTCTACTCAGGGACAACATAAATATTACACCCATTAGTATAAGTGATTCCCAAAAACTTGTACAGATTTCCACACCGAACTCCCCTCATCAACACCATTGCTCCTCGTACCATCTTGCAAGTGCCCTTTCCCATTACAGTATCCACTGCTGCATCATCCAACTTGCTTATAGATATTAGGCTCCTGGATAGTTTTGGAATGTGTATAACCCTAGGGAGAGTTCTAATCCTTCTATATTTTATCAGTAACTTAACCCTTCCATGTCCCATGATTTTGGCTGCTGAGTCATCTCCTAGGAATACATCACCACCATCATATTTTTCATATTCACAGAACCACTCCATGTGAGGATTCATATGGTATGACACACCTGAGTCGATCAACCATACATCACGGTCTGCATGTGTACCTGTAGATGCCTGGTAAACATCACCTCCTTCTTCAATGGAGGTTTTCGCCTTTGTTGAAGAAGTACTATCAGATCCCTTTGGTTTATCAACCTTCTTAGACTTGCAATATTTCTTATAAGGCCCTATTTTACCACACTTCCAACATTTCCTCAAAGATTTTCCTGGAGACTTGGATCTACCTGTAGATTTAGGTTTCCCTCCCAAAGACTTACCAGGATTCCTGTTTTTGGTACGACCTCTTACAAATAAAGAATCTATGCTATGACCACCCATGCTTTTCCGCCTCATCTCTTCAGAAAAAAAGGATACAACTACATCCTCATACTTCAATGCAGATTGAGTGGTACTACCAATTGCTACAACCAGATTATCCCAAGAGTCTGGAAAAGAACATAACAAAGTAATACACTCAGCAAGAAAGGCGTCCCTCTAAAGCCAAAAACGAGCTCTGATACCACATGTAAGTTTTAAACCTGTGAAGTAAAGCAATGCATATAGATTCTTAAGAATAGCATAAATTAATCAATGGCTCATACACATAATACACAGAGATTTATACCAAAAACCCTTAACCGAGAGAAAACCTTTCAACTCTTCATTGTATTAATTTCACCATTTACCATACAATATATACAATGTTTTTAGGTATACCATAGCTACCAAAACCCTAATCCCTTAATCTGGGATTAATTTAGAAAACTGCTAAAAATAGCAAAATCCGCTAAAAATAGCAAAACCACCCAGACGCAGTTATCGAATATGACACACCCACACACACACACATGAAAAGAATATAACACATACCCAACAAGTAGTACTTGGACCAATATCTTAGGGCACCAACTAAGGATCCTAGATCATGCCCTTAGTCGTACTACCCAAATACCCAGGTACTAGAGAGTATCTTCCCGAGTGTTGTTCTCAGTGGCACTATAACAGTCAGGCGGCCGATCGGTTTATCTATGGAGGGATTCAAGAAATCTAGGCCGATTCTTATACAGGTGTTGTCTAATGCGCTACCACTCTAAGGGGTACCAAGAGGGGTTACACGAGTGGACAACATATGTGTGCTTAAGTACCTCTTGTATTTTCTGTGTGTATGACTCCCCGATCACGGGTTTATGCATGTAACAACAGATCTCTGTAGCTTTAAGACATCAGAATATGTCTCTACCTTGAAAAAATTTAACCCACAATTTTATGTTGAGGAAGGTGCTCTGATACCACTTGTAGTACTCCAGATATAAATTAATATGAAGAACAAAAATATTTTAGTTAGAAATGGCATAGAAACAATGATATAACCAGAACAATAGCAGAATATACCGGAATAATACCAGAATAACACTAGAATAAGCACTTTGATTACTGATAGAAATGTTCACTTGCCTCTTCGAGGGGGCAACCTCCAGTAGATCAGAGCTCTATTACAATAATATCAAAGATAATATTTCTCATACCCTCTACTTCTATTTATACTAAATCTATCTATCCAAAAGAACAATCTAGAGGAAGATCCTTATAGAAGTGGAATCTTCTATTAGGTATTATTACATTTGACTTATTCTTCCTTATTGCTAGGCCTTATTAATATTGGCCTTTCTTACATGGAATTATATTATTCTACCTACGTGAGGGGGTAGGGAGGTTAGGTCCCTAACAATGAATCAATATTGCTTATTTTTCACAATTTTAAAACAATTCTTTAATTATTAAAATTATTAACCATTACAATTGATCAACAAGGAAGTACAATATACAAAATTTTAAATGCAGCAATAAAATTTATATTTATTTTACAAGCTACAACTTGTAGGAGACACCAATCTCCTGTCTTTTTTATCACCTACTCAAGGAGACACCAATCCCCTATTTTCAAGAACCAACTTGAGGAATCCACAAGTCTTTGTAAATCAGGCTCCAACTTGTAGAGGACTCCAATCCTCTTGTTTTCAAGCAACAACTTGAGGAAGCTGCAACTCCCTATTGTTCAGGCTCCAACATGTAGAGGACTCCAATCCTCCCTTGATCCTCCCTTCCACCCACACTTCTTGTGCATGTTTCAAGTGTTAAATTCTTCTTGGACCTATGCCCCTGGTTTTTGATCTTCTGTATTATCTCACAAAGACACTCCTATCCTTTCACCATACCTTTTTTTTTATATAATCTTTCAACATGTATGACATTGAACCATTGTGTATTTTTAACAATGAACCATTGCACCTCTTCATCTAATTTAACAATAATGTTGTCATTTCTATTATAATTAAAATTTGCTTTAATTAAAAAAGACTTCAAAATCTCTTGTAAGTTGTTCATCATTTATCCCTTCACTTGCGAAAAATCCCTGTAGCAGTAATGGAATGGATGGGTTCTTTAATCTGAGAGGTTCTATCCTTCAACCTTTTGGATATAATTTCTAACTGATCTAGGCTCCTAGTCGAGATGTCTTTCAATATTTTGTTTGGTCATCATAATTTATTTTAATCAAATATGCAGAGTAGAAACCCACAATTCTACTACGTCCTTATTCTTTCAAAGGATTAGATTCAAT
>WSFP011509160.1:0-13222 GCA_009831015.1 Picea engelmannii
CATTCCATCACACTTTATTTCACCTAATTTGGCCACATAGAGAAGAAGGGCACCTCATCCCTAGATTTTAGGGAAAACTGTTATTTTTAGATCAAGACTCAACTCCCAGTTCTTGATATTCTTGATTTATTCATGATTTATTCATGATTTATTCCAACTCCCCCATGAAAAAAATAATCCATTATTGGGGAATGTGCACCTTCTCTTTGAGTGAGATATTTATTCCTTAATTAATGATTTTTGTCGTTACTATTATTAGTAACTACTATTTTGGGTCAGTTAAGTGAGTTGGAACTGCTTCTCTTGTTAGTTAAGTGAGCTTAAGTGAGATAATGCACATCACTTGAATCTTGTGGGAATTAATGAGTGTGTGACATGTGTCTTTAGTGGTCTAGGTCGAATTATGTGGTCTCCCTATTACACATCAAAATTTCTAAGTGTCGCATTGTCCCTATCAATCGTCGTAAGTGTCACATCTTCCCTACAACTTTCGCAAGTGTCGCGAGTTGATCACTGGTGTCGCAAATGATGTTCACACATGATGCCGTGATAACGACACTAAGTTGGCACTTATGACACCTCACATGACTGATTTGGGATAGAGAAACTGGTTTACTAGAATCAAATAGCTCTTGACACCTGAAAGAGACCCTGAAACATTGGTTTGGAGGGGGAACGCTCCCCTAATACAGCTGCAGAAGCACTGGCGCTCCTCTACCATGATTCAAGGAGCATTATAATGCCCATTAGGCCCTTCTGGAGGAGCACTGCTCATATTAAGAGTGCTGGCGCTTTCCCAAGGCACACCAGGAGCGCTACAACGCTCTGATACCCCTTTTGGGGGGAGCGCTCCCTATTCTGGGTCAATTGTTAGCCCGTTGAGTCGAATGAGGAGGAGATCATTCGAGATTAGAAGGCAGTTGTGCTCAAATTCTTGGTTTCATCAAAAGATCCCTGATCCAAGGAGATGGTTCCTAACTGGTTCTAAACATAACTCAAGAGGTTAGGCCCCTCCCAACCTATATAAACGGGCTTCATGATGGTGGAAAGGGGGAAGAATTGAACATATGAAACTTATGATCTTGGAGGAAACTGACAGTCAGCCAAAGGAGAGTGATCAGTGAAGCTACTATTATCCAGGTTTTGGATCTTTTAGGCAAGGGTTAGACGAAGAGGACTTGACGAAGCTGTCGCATTCGCATCTACGATTGTAAGTACTGCTGTCATTATTCTCATTAATATGACACGCTTGGCCTGTTTCTTTCTAGTTTGTGTCTGATATCACATGAACTTATCATTTATTGATAGATCTATTTTCAATCTAATGTCAATAGAGTAGGAAGTGGTCGTATCTTTTTTTGTCCACAGACCTCAGCGAGGAGCAAAAGGATTGGAGCGCAACTCAGAGCGTGCAGGGACAAACGTCGATTTAAAGGTACTTATGTTATCCTCCCTTCTCATGCATTAGTTTAGATAGATTTGAAAGGAAGTCAGTGTCCACGTTAAGCATTTTTCTATCTAGGGTTAAGGTCAAGCCTTAGAGGTGATCTACCTGTCCGCAGGGAGATTTTCCTACAACACTCCCTTAGCTTATGACACCTATTTTAGGTTTTTCTAGCTTTTTTTTACTAGAATTTCTATGTTGGAAATTCTATATATTCACCTCCTCTCTTATTTTTGAGGATGGTTTCTCATGTATATTCATTTTTATTAATATAATTCTCTGATTTATGGATCAAAAAATTTCTCTCATCTCTTGAATATCAGCAAATTGTATGTGTTCAATTTAACTAGAATTCTAGATCTATCGTGGTTTCTGTAGGAATTCTACATGGTATTAGAGCTAGATTGAATCTAGTGGATTGTACACAGTTTTATTTGTAGGTATATATCATCAGGAGGCACATAAAGAAGCAATGGATCATCTCTCTCATCCCACAAAACTCATTCTAAATCCTTTCAATTACTTCGAATGGAAGACAAAGATCTCCCCGCTCCTCCGAAGCAAAGGACTTTCCAGGGTAACAATGGGAATGGAGAAAGAACCGACTACTGCAATGGAGAAGATAAAGTATTTCAATAAATTAGATGAAGCAATTGGGCTGATATGCCTATAAATTTTCAGATATCTCCTGTTTCATGTCAGTGGAGCCACTACTCCCGATGTGGTTTGGACCACATTGGAAGGACTATTCGGGAAGCAGGATGCAATGAGAGTGCATCAACTGGAGAATGAACTCATATCCCTAAGTCCAATTCATTTCAACAACCTACAAGAATTATTCACCAATTTCAAATCCCTCCTCATTGAACTTAACACATGTGGATTCAATAAAGAGGAAGATCAACTCATCCTTTCAATTCTCTCGAAATTAGGCCCTGAATATTCCATATTTGTATCATCTTTTCAAGCATCTAAATTGACTCAAGAAACATGGAAAATGCCTCTATTGAATGATTTCATTGCATCATTGACTCAAAATCAAGATAAGTTATTCCAAATGGGTGCCATCAAGTGTTCCAAGAACCAAGCACTTGCGGCTACTAATGCTCCAAAGAGAAGTGGAAAAGACAAGAAAAAAGGAATGGGTAAATTTCCTAAATTGAAGAAGGAGAGATCCGCACAATCTTCAGATAACTCTTCCGAGCCTAAGGGTAAGAAGAAGAAGGAAAGAAAATTTTTCAGATACTTTTCCAAGGGTTTTCATCCTGAATAAAATTGCATGAGGAAGACTATCGATGAGATGGCTAAGCAATTGCAGCAACACAATCTCACAGTGCTCGAAAATGCAAAGAAGAAAGATGATAATAGGGGAGGGAGAGCACGAAATGGTTATGATTTAATGGATGTCACATCCACTCCATAATATTGGATCCTTGATTCAGGTGCATTGAACCATATGGCTGCATCAAAAGATGAATTTTCCTCCATCGAAGAAAGCACCAGATCCCTAATTTACTTGGGAGATGTCACACCCGCAAAGGTGTGCGGAGAAGGAATTGTTGATCTTGAAGGGGGCTACTTCACAAATGTGCTTCATGTTCCCTCGATGTCTGAAAATATTCTATCAATATATCAAATCACTCATTTCATCTCTAGAAGGAAGGTGGAGTTCACTCTGGACTCCGCAGTGATTACCGACATTTCCACAGGCTCACAACTTGCACATGGAATTGCAGATCATGGTTCTCATTTGTATTTCATCTCCCACTTTGTTCCTAAATATATTAGCATTATATTTATGTCACAATATAATGATATCAGCAGGTTATGGCATGAAATATTTGTCCATCTAAACTATAAGTACTTGCATCAACTCAACAAGGAAAACATGGTAGAAGGATTGCCAGCTATTAAATTCACAAGCAGTGTATGTCAAGGATGCATTATTGGCAAGCATCCAGAGTAAACGTTTGACAAAGGGAAGGCACAAAGAGATTATTCACCTCTTGGTATGATTCACAGTGACATCATGGGCCCATTACCACAACCTTCAATCAGTAAGGCTCGATATGTACTCACCTTCATAGATGATTTCTCTCTCTTTACTTGGGTATTTTTTTTTAAATTAAAATCAGAAGTATTTGAATGCCTTATAGAATTGAAAGCACTTGCTGAGAATGAGTATGGGTGTAATATTAAGATACCCCATACTGATAATGGGGGGGGGAGTATGTCAACAAACATGTGCAGTAACTTTGTATTGATGCAGTTATACAACTACAACACACAGTGCCATATACACCACAATAGAACGGTGTTGCGGAGAGGAAAAACCAGTGCTTAAAAGAGATGGCCAATTGTATGCTACAGTCAAAATCATTAGCTTCCCAGATATTAATTGTGAAGAATACATTCAGAACCAATTTCTTCACAAATCACTCAAAGGCACCACTCCTTTTGAATGTTGGACCAGTAAGAAACCAAAAGTGTCGCACTTTCGTATTTTTGGTTCATGAGCATAGGCTCACATTTCGATAGATAAGAGGAAGGATTTGGAGCCTCAAAGTGTTGAATGCATATTTTTTGGATATCCTGAAGGTGTCAAAGGATATATATTTTTGGACTCTCACACTAAAAAGTTCATTCTAGGTCAAAGTGTGAAGTTTCAAGAAGAATCACTGCATGATATTTTAGAAGACCCTGCCGAGGAACCACTTGTTGTCACTAATGAGGAGGAGTCAGAAACTTCTTCGAGCACTTCAAAGAAGACATCAGAGAAAATTTTTGGGTCTGATATAGAGGATGAGGATCAGGTCATGGCTGCTCCAACTTAGTTGCCAACTTGGGCAGAGAAAACCCTGCAAGATGCGGGTGAACTAGTCAGTGATCCTACGGATACAAGAAGGACTAGATCACAGTTTTTTGGGGCTCCTCAAGCCCTGGATGCCATAGAAAATTTGCGTCCCATACATTTCTATATTTAAATTGGTTCAGATCCACAGTCACACTCTGAGGTTGCTGGAAACCCACTCTGGGAGGCTGCCATGGATGAAGAGTACTCTGCTCTTATGGACAACAACACATGGGACTTGGTTCCACTTCCGAAGGGAAGAAAGCTTGTTCGATGCCGATGGATATATCAAAAAAATATTTCTTCATATGGTGAGATCAACAAGTACAAAGCTCGAATTTTCACAAAAGGATACTCACAGGTACATGGCATAGACTACACAGAGACATTTGCACCTATTGCAAAAATGGACTCTATTCGACTAGTTTTGGCCATTGCCGCTTCTCGCAGATGGGAAGTTCACCACATGGATGTAAAGAGTGCATTTATTCATGGAGATATCAAGGAGGAGATATATATATATAGAAACCACAAGGATACATTCATAAATCTTCCCTCATTTGTAGATTAAAGAAATATTTGTATGGCCTAAAACAGGCTCCTAGAGCCTGGTATGCAAAGATGGATTCTTTCCTACTTTCCATTGGATTCATTCGATGCAAATCTGATCCAAATTTTTATTTGATGAAACATGATGATTTCCTTTTTCTGATAGTACTTTATGTATATGACTTACTAATGAAAGGGAACCTTACTTCAACTATTGATTCGGCAAAATCAACATTGCACAATCAATTTTCCATGACAGATTTGGGACTGTTGCACTACTTTCTTGGTCTTGAAGTTTCTCAGTATACTTCAAGGATCAAGATGGCACATTCTAAGTATGCATCAGATCTACTTGTCTTCTTTTAGATGACATAATTCAAGCCAATAACATCTCCCTTTCTTTCAGGGGTTAGATTTGAGGATGCAGGTACTACACCTTTGGTGGACAGTACACTGTATCGATAGTTGGTTGGGAGTTTGTTGTATCTTACTCACACCCACAGTTGGTTGGGGGTTTGGCTTCTGTATTCTCTCTCTTCTTCATGTCTAGGATGTATATGTTTTTCTGTCTTCTTGTTGCAGTTGAAACCAATCTTCCTGAGTTATTTTCTCTGATTTTACATTTTTGAGAGTCAAATGTAATAGTGTATCCTTGATCACATATTTTGCTTATACTGAGGAGATTATGCTTCAAATATTCAACCAATAGGACTTTTCCTGCTTTTACATTTTCACTTTGAATATTTATAGTTCCTTTTACAAGTATTTTGGTAGATGAGTCATCTCCAAATGCAACATTTCCACCCTTTTTCTTCAAGCTGACAAATTTTCTTTGATCTCCGGTCATATGAGATGAGAACCCTGGTGCAGACCTCCCTGTCTAAGGATCATTCTTTAATGCCTTTGAGCTGGATCAAATCCTTTGATTCCCTACTGGAACTTCAATATTCGATCCTTGCTTAAACCCCACCTATGCGAACATACACCAGGCATGATCTTTCATCTCCTATCAGCCTCTAAATATGACCACCTCTCTTTTCCCAAAATGGAATTTTGGGTTTTGGGACTTCCTGAGTCTTGATGTCAAGAACCTCTACCTTCTCAATCCCCCGATCGTAGAAATACCGAAATGGTGTTCACATTAATTAGCCCCCTGGGCCAAATCTTAGTCCATGTGACCACTTACCCCATGATCATATGCTTCATATGATCGCAATCCATTTCGAGGTTTTCTCGACGCAAAAGCGCCCGACCTCCTGTCCTCAAGATTTCTGAAAAGACGATTTTTGGAATGCCAAAAATACCTGTGTCCCGGCTTCCTCCTCCCTTCATGATTTCAGGTTTTTCGATGCTGAAATGCTCCGACTTGATGTCTATGGGATCCTCGGAATGTTGAATCATGAAATCTCGATATCAAGTGTGGCCATAGCTCACTCTCCTTTATGTCTCATTTTGCGATTTCAAAGTTCTAATTGCTGAAATTCTCGATTCTTGGTCTTCAGAACTCCCGAAGTCCTGAACTCCGAAATGACCTCGAATACCTCAGGTCTCTACGACCCATGATTTTCCTCAGCAGCTTCGGGTTTTTGCATTTCAGGCTTTCCTAATGCAAGGCTCTTCTTCTTGTCCCTCCTCTCTAGACTTCCTAGTATCTGAAATATCAAAGTATTGATACAGCGTTTTCACTCCTGGATAAGATCAATGGCTATGATCCACTCTCAAATCAATGACCTTGATCCTTTTGGGATCTCCGTCCCTAAGTGCCTGGATCCTATGTCCTTAGGATTTCTAGAATCCTGATATCTGGTATGCCAAAATCTATCTCTTGCCCTCGTGACCCAGCAATGCTCCTTCTCTGACTTCGGGAATTCGCGTTTCAGAATTCCACGACTCTCAGTGCATCAAATCTTCACTATCCTCTCGTACTCCTGGTATCCGAAATATCGAAGTACCAAAATATTGAACCCTCTGGTTCACCTCCTATGAACAATATCAATGGCCCATAGCCTCTCCTAATCCAACGGCTCAGATTCTTTCTAAACTTCGTGGGTCAAGAGTTCTAAACTCTTGACCTTCACATCCCTAGTACCCAAAATGCCGAAATCCTCCCTTTCGGGGATTTCCCTGAAACCTTGACCACTCTGCCATGTGTCCTCCTACAAATAGAGCGTCACGATCCTTTTGGGATTTCGTGACTCTGCGACCCCAATGACACTGATTCCTGGTCCTTCGAACTCTCGGTATCCAAACTCCTGGTAGCTCCTCGATCACTGCCATGTCTCCTCCACAAATGGATGGTCCTGATCGCTTCAGGACTTCGAAGTTGTGAAGTCAAAAGACTCCTCCTGTTCTTCTCTTTAGTGCCGAATCCCTGAAATTTCTACTCCAAAGGCAAGTCACATTTCATGACTTCGGGATTTCACTATGAAGTGCCCCGGTCTCTTGTCATCGGGATTCTTGAAATACTGAACCCCAAAATGCCGAAATGATATAACGACTACTCTCCTTTGCATGAGAGGATTAAACCTCGTGTAGTTCCTCCTAGATCTGATGGCTATCAGTCCTCCAGGCTAAATCTGATGGTAGTTGTAGCTCCTCTCTGAGAATGTGTTTCCTCCCTTTTTCTTTAGAAGATTTTCCAAGTTCCAAAGGTCTCGGTGTTTGTTTCCTTCTCTTCTGTTGTGAAGCTTGTATTCTGGGTTCCCTCTTTCATTCTAAGGATGCTTTCCCTCCTGATATTTTGGGACTTGTGAAAACTTGAAAGTTTTTCCCTGACTTTGTACACTCTTTGCAGTTGTTTCTCTGTGCACGAAAACACTCTTCCTCCTAAGTTTCTCTTCTCTGAAACCTTGAAAGGTTTCTTCAACCTCTGTGATTCCTATAGGATCTCTGCACACACGAAGGTGTTATCTGTCCTGATATTTTCTATTGCTTAGACCTCTAAAGGACTTAACCCTCTTTCCTTCTCCCTCAGATGGAGAATCTGATGCCCTCCTGGCACTTTCTTGCTCAAGCAACTTCTTGTTGAGTCTGCAGGGTGTTCAACAACCCTGTGAAGATCCTTCCCTGGACTCTTATTCTATCCCATAACTCAAAAGATTTCTTTCCTTCTATGATCTAGCACCTACTCAATTCCCTCCTGGCAGAGTGTCTAGAATCTTCAGTGATTCTTTTTTTCTATGAACTCACAGCAAAGCTCCTCCTCAACACTTTGTGTCTGTGCTCAATGCCCTCTTGGCAGAGCTCTACATATTTCTTCAAAGATTTTGTCTTCTACTGTGTCCTCCTCTACATAGTCTTGTCTCCAATGTGTTCAACAACCCTGAGGTCTTCCTCTGAGTCAATGATTTCAGTTTGGTGTGCCCTCCTAGCATGTCCTTGTCCAAATTTCGTAGAATTGGAAATGCACTCTATGCACTGGCTCTCAGAACCCGTAGTGTTCTGTCATGCCCTCTTGACATGAAGCCTCAAAGATCCCCAAACCTGAAATCATAGAACCCACAGATAGTAGAACCTATTTGTCCCTGTAAAATCACATCTACAACATACATTCATAGCATAAATAGAACACACATATACATTCACATAACACAGACAATATGTAGGAAAAACTGCTCTAGTTTGTATTAATATCAAATGCCTCCTTTACAGGGTGTCCCTGAGCTCAGAATTTGATAGAGTCTCGTCTCCTTCTCTCTTCTCTCTTCCTAATTCTTACTACCTCTTCTCTATTTATTTTTTTTAAATAAGATCCAAGATCTTTTACATGAGGGGGCTCTTCGAGCTCTTCCCTCCAAGCTACCTACCCTATTAAATTACATTGAATTTACAATTAATGGTTGTCTAGTCCATATTGGATCTAGATCTCATCCTTACAACCATTAAAGGCTATCTACATGTAAATCCTACGTATAGGCACAACCTTTTGGCTCTAACATCCTTACAAACATTAAATGCCTTCACATTCAAATTGAAAATTTCAATATGAGAGGGTTGTGCCTCTCCTCCTCATTGAATGCATTGAGTGGTTTGGTTGGCTAGCACATGGTTGGCTTGGGAGTGATGCTCCTGCATCATACTCCTCTGCTGCAAAATTCATGAGCTCCTGCTCATGAGTTCTCCATCCTGGCTGTTGAAATACTCCTGGATCCCGAACAACTCTTCGGGGTTCTCTCTCTGCTCCATCCCTCTATTGTTGCTGTTGTTGTTGCTACTTTGTTGCTGCTCTGGCAGTCTCCCTTCTGCTCAACTTCTCCTTGCTGGTAGTCTCTTGTGATCTGATCATCAACCTTCTGATCTCATCGATCACCTCATCCAGCTGTTGCAATGGATGGCTCTATTCATGCAGTCTCCTCTACTACAAATTCTTTCTGCAAATGGGTAGATCATCATGATCTCCCATGTTGTCTTCTTCATCTCTTATGGCCTTGACTTTCCATTCTACTACAAATTTCATCTCTGCAGTCTCCTCACCGAACTATTATTCAGATTCTCCTAGTGGTAGTTCTTCTTCTACCATTTCTCCTTCTAGTGTATCTCCAGCTCTCTCCAGCTACTCCTCAGACTGGAATCCTCTTTCATCTTCTGTTGCATACCTCAGTACTATAGTGTTCATCACCTATTTAGCTCCCTGGATGAAATCTTTGAGAAATTACTCAGAATTCTCTTCTACCAACATCTGTTGATAGAAATCAGTCGCTGGCTCTAGATTGTTCAGCCAATCCTCCAGTATTTACAACTCCATCTCCCATGGAGTGATCAATCTATCAACCTACTCTTTTTCCACTATCAGCTTCAGTGCTACAGTCTTCTCAGCTCCCTAGCTGAAACTATTGAGCCATTCCTCAGAATGCTCATTTTCCTCTTCTTGGGTAGCCTCTAACATCTACTCCACTTCTCCTTTGGCAGTCACATCCGGTTGTCCTTATGCAATTGCTGCATCTGCAACACAGGTTTTAGCCTCAACTGAGCTAAGTGGCAGGAATATTTCAATTCCTCCAATGATCAGAAGATTCATTTGATCCTCCTCTTGGATGGTGCAAGTTTTTAACTTGTCATCATCTTCATTCACATGATCTGCAAAACCACATGAATCTCCACTTACCAACATCCCTTGCTGATATGAACTCACCTCCAAGTTCATGAGACTTTCACATAGCATCATTTCAGTTCCCATGCCCAGCTAGCAAATTGGGATTTTCCTGCTGCCCTCCTGGAAGTCTATGAGATCTCCGGATCCCATCTCATTGCCCACCTGGCAATTTGAATTTCTGGTCCTACCCTCTTAGCAGTCTATGAGATCTCATAGTGATCTCATCTCATTTCCCTCCTGGCAATGTGAAATTCCTCGACTGTCCTCTTGACAGTCTATGAGATCCCATAGTGATCTCATCTCATTACCCTCCTGGAAATTGGGAACTTTTGTTCTACCCTCTTGGTAGTCTTTGAGATCTTTAGTTGATCCCATGTCATCCTCACTACTAAGGTTTCTCCCATCCTCTGGTTCACATACCTAAACCATTTCCTCCTCTGGTCTGTTGAGGTTTTCAGCATGTCTCAACCATATTTTCAATAGCCTTTGCTATCTTTTGGCCATCAATTCCCTGACTAGCCATTTTACTTTTGTCCTCATGGGCCATTCATACACCCATCATGACCTTGTATCCTATTGCACCCGCAGTGCAAGTTCATCCATCCTTGCCCTGATCTCGGCAAGTTCTTTATCCCTTGCAGCATTCTCCTACTGATGGTGGTTCTTCTTTCCACCGCGTGCATGACCTTTAGTAGTCATTCTTCCCATTGTGTATTTGTCCTCCTGACAGATCTGTTGTTGTCACTCTGCAACCCTGAGCGTTCCCAACATTTCCTTGCAGTCCTCCTAACTATCTTTCTATACTATTGCTTACCTGCAAACAATCATTACAGAGTTTCCAACACTCTACTTTCCTTTGCCTTTCTCTACAAGCTACCTCTGATACCACAATTAATGTGCATCAGAGTATCTTCTTTCCTACTCCCTCTGCCTGAAATATACAAACCAAGTCAAGCTTTGATACCACACTCGTGCATACCTCCCAGTCTAAGGATCGTTCTTTAATGCCTTAGAGTCGAATCAACTCCTTTGATTCCCTACTAGAACTTCAATATTCGATCCACAGGTCCTGTTGAAACCCCACCTGTGCGAACATACACCAGGCATGAGCTTTCATCTCCTATCAGCCTCTAAATATGACCGCCTCTCTTTTCCCAAAATGGAATTTTAGGTTTCGGGACTTCCTGAGTCCTAATGTCGAGAACCTCTGCCTTCTCGATCCCCCGATCACCGAAATAATGAAACACTGAAATGGCGTTCATAGTAATTAGCCCCCTAGGCCAAATCTTAGTCCATCTGACCACTTACCCCATGACCACATGCTTCATATGACCGCAATCCCTTTCAGGTTTTTCTCGATGCAAAATCACCCAGCCTGCTGTCCTCAAGACTTTCGAAAAGCCGATTTCTGGAATGCCGAAAATGCCTGTGTCCTGGCTTCCTCCTCCTTTCACGATTTTAGGTTTTTCAATGCTGAAATGCTCTAACCTTATGTCTATGGGATCCTAAGAATGTCAAATCTAGAAATATCGATATCAAGTGTGGCCACAGCCTCACTCTCCTCTATGTCACATTTTGCGATTTCAAAGTTCTAATTGCCAAAATGCTCGATTATTGGTCTTCAGAACTCTCGAAGTCCTGAACTCTGAAATTACCTCGAATACCTCAGGTCTCTGTGACCCATGCTTTTCCTCAGAAGCTTCTAGTTTTCATGTTTTGGGATTTCCTAATGCAAGGCTCATCTTCTTGTCCCTGCTCTCTAGACTTCCTGGTATCTGAAATATCGAAGTACCGATACAACGTTTTCACTCCTAGCTGAGATCAACAACTATGATCCACTCTCAAATCAATGACCTTGATCCTTTTAGGATCTTTGTCCATAAGAGCCTAGATCCTATGTCCTCAAGATTTTCGGAATCCTGATATTCGATATGCCAAAATCTGGCTCTTGCCCTCATGACCTAGCAATACTCCTTCTCTGCCTTCGGGAATTCGGGTTTCAAAATTCCACGACTCCCAGGCCATCAAATCTTCGCTGTCCTCTCGTACTCTCGGTGGCTGAAATACCGAAGTACCAAAATCCTGAACCATCTATTTCTCCTCCTCTGAACAAGATCAATGGCCCACAACCTCTCCTGATCCAACGACTCAGATTATTTCATAACTTTGTGGGTCAAGAGTTCTGAACTCTTGCCCTTCATATCCCCGATACCCGGAATGTTAAAATCCTCCCTTTTGGGGATTTCCCCAAAACCTTGACCACTCTTCCATATGTCCTCCTACAAATGGACGGTCACAATCCTTTTGGGATTTCATGACTCTGCAACCCCAATGACACTTATTCCTGGTCCTTCGAACTCCCGGTATCCGAACTCCGGGTAGCTCCCCGATTACTGCCACGCGTCCTCCACAAATGGATGGTATTGATCACTTCGAGACTTCGCAAGTTGTGAAGTCGCAAGACTCCTCCTGTTTTACTCTTTGGTGTCGAATCCCTGAAATTTTTTCTCCAAAGGCAAGTCGCATTTCGCAACTTTGGGATTTAACTGTGAAGTGCCCTGGTCTCTTGTCATCAGGATTCCTGAAATACCGAACCCCAAAATGATGAAATGATCTAACAGCTCCTGTCCTTTGCATGTGAGGATTAAACCTCATGCAGTTCCTCCTAGATCTGATGGTTATTAGTCCTCCATGCTAAATCTGACAGTAGTTGTAGCTCTTCTCTGAGCATGTGTTTCCTCCCTTTTTCTTTGGAAGATTTTCCAAGTTCCAAGGGTCTCGGTCTTTACTTCCTTCTCTTCTGATGCAAAGCATGTATCCTTGGCTCTCACCTACATTCTAAGGATGCTTTCCCTCCTAATATTTTGGGACTTGTGAAACCTTGAAATGTTTTCCCTGACTTACTGCAATCCTTGCAGTTATTTCTCTGTGCGCGAAAATGCTCTTCCTCCTAAGCTTCTCTTCTCTAAAACCTTGAAAGGTTTCTTCGACCTCTGTGATTCCTATAGGATCTTTGCACACATGAAGGTGCTATATGTCCTGAGATTTTCTATTTCTCATACCTCTAAAGGACTTAAGCCTTTTTCCTTCTCCCTCAGATGGAGAATATGATGCCCTCCTGGCACTCTCTTTCTCAAGAAACTTTGTAATGTCCCCCACCTCTTAGAGAGGTAATGAGGAGACTCAGTGACCTGGGAACCCCCACTAGGTCATAGTCTCACACTGAAGGGGGGGGAAAAGTCAAGAAGTTAAAAGTTATATTTTTAAGTTGACTTAAGAAAGGAAA
>WSFP011509161.1:0-13222 GCA_009831015.1 Picea engelmannii
CTGGGTTTAAGCTTCCCGATGTTTATCATCCTGGGATGATTGGCTCTGCTCCAAATCTGGTTTCAAGGCTTCCTGTTTTATTTTGGAAGTCAACTTGACTCTCTTACCCTGAAGGTCGATCTTGACTCAAAGATTGTTCCTTCAAGCTCGAATTTCTAACGAGCTCCAGTCTATCCTCCCGATTGTGGATTTTTTGCCCTAACATGCGCTGAATTGACCTCCCGACTGCACCGAAACCAGCGGAGGCCACCGTTCCACGTAGAGAACGTGGAAATCCTTATTTTTTTACCTTTGCGCCTGACAGAATGGCGTCCCCTTTCCCTTATTTCCGAGATGCATGTCCAAAGTTACGCCCCTGAGGTACATACTGTCCTCAGGGTCTGGAACGTTATAGTTTTCTGCGAGTCTGTCTTTCCTTGATTGGTAGTGGCAGTTTCTTTTGTTTTATCATCAATTTCAATTACTAACAACTGGAAATATTAATTACGCCAAAGGCGTATACCTATTGGAGATGGGCACAATTAATGATCTTTTAATCTTAAATTCTAATCTGATGGTTATGCATTGAAGATGCTGGCATATTCTTAGTCGTCCTCCAAAATCAATGGGTCAGATTTATTGTTGATAACTTCTTTGAATTTATAAATGCATCGGTTAACCTGTTTACTTTTTAACATTTACCTAATCATATTAAGAAATTACTGTAACATTATATGATTGCCACGTTTAATTATTCTTCATCCCTTTGTCAGTAGAGATTACATGGTTGAGATGTGAAGAGTTTTCTTCATACATGAGCCTGGCGTTTTTACTAAAAAAATTTTTAACAAGAGAGTTTTTTTTTTATCTGCAGTAAATCTTTTGGCGTTCACCAGCCACGTGTTAGCGGCTGTGCTAGTTATTATCTAGTCCGCAAATTCTGAGTAAATGGCAGTTGAAACTAATGTCTATAATCTAATTGCATATAAATTCTACTTGGAAAAATTCAATTACAGTGTGTTGGCGGAATTTAATTGTTATTTAAATTGAAATTCTGAGTGAATGGTAGTTGAAACTAATGTCTATAATCTAATTGCATATAAATTCTACCTGGAGAAATTCAACTACAGTCGGTAGGCGGAATTTAATTATTATTTAAATTGAAATTTATGAGTAATGGCAAGTGGCCATTTCCTTTGGTTTTATAATTGCTGGGTATTGTTATAACTTAAGGCATTGAAAAATTGTGTTAGGCGACTGATTTCCTTTTCCAGATTCAATTCATTATAGATTGGAGCCTCGCGCCAAGAATCGTGTGAATGGCAGGTGGTTGAGTTTTTATTTTAATTATTATTGCTCTTAACAGTCAATTCCGATTAGTATAGAGATTGAGTTAAAGGAAGTGTGGTTTTCCAAGGGAGTTTAGCTTGATTTAGCAATTCCTTTCGTTCAGAACCATGAATTGCGTCTAGGGATACGCAAAATGCCTTTTAGTATTCCTTTCAGAAAAATTTAATTCTTTTACTTTACTCTACAACATTTCAGTGTTTTCAGATTTAAGCTTGGGTTAAGAGACATGTGGAAGGGCAAAAACTAATGATTCACTTGATAAGTCTTTTAATTACTTAGGGCAGGGCACTAACCAAGGAATTAGTGGATGATAGTTTGAATGGTAGTTGGTTAGTGTTTATAATTGTTTATGGCAGGTATTAATTTATGAGCCACATTGAATTTAACGACGTAGTTAGTGTATTCCTGTAAGATGCTTTTAAAAATAATTTATTAATTTTAAGATGCTTCCTTCCTTATGATGTTTATGATGTTTAAAGGGAAGTCTGGAAGCCTTGTTACATGTTAATTTAATATTTAATGTCAAATCAAAAATTGTTAAATTATACGATCTTCCAAATTGGTAATGTTTAAAGGGTTGTTTCTAAAAGGGAGTTAAAGCATTGCTATCCTTTAAGAGAAGGTAGGTAAGTGTTGTTTTATGCCTTAACATTAATTGAGTTTAGATACCTGAGATATTCCGATGATGATAATTTATTAATGAGATACTTATAAATTGTTGCACAACCCTAAACATGTAATGAATATGGTTACCTTGTGCCTTGTTTAATTGGATTGATTGGAGTGCTCTTGTTTATAGATTTCATTTTAAAATACGACAATTAAGTCTTGGACTTATGGCGTTTGGTTTTTGTGTTTGGTTAAGGGTTTGAGACTGTTAGGTTTGTGCCTTACTTACAATCACGCTTGTCGCATGCGGCGACATGATTCCTTATGACAGGGTCAAGGCACGCATTGATCGATATGTGCGTATGATAACTGGCCCCAGATCTTGTTCTTCCTAATGATGATGATGATGATGATTATTTGAATTATTGTATTGTAAATTGTTGTAACGTGTGGTTGTGTTTTGGTTTCTCGCTCGTCATAAGGGTCCAATTTCCTGTGTCGTTTTTTTATGCTTTTTGCATTTGGTTGATCTGATGTTGTCTTCTAGATTAGTAGGCATGGCCTTACTTGTGTCGGGCGGGATGTAGAAACCTTGTAGGATAGGATAGGCGGGTAGTCATTTTTATTCTTCACCTGATTGAATGTTCGTTTGTTTCTTAAGCTACATGATGTGCTAATTTGCTAGGTCGTTGTGTTTGTATGATGCGTGATTTGCATGCGTTGTGTTCGTCGTCAAGTTGCGACGCTTGATTATATTATTGACATTACTTGCCTTGCATTCAAAAAAAAAAATTACTTGTTATGTTGCACATGTTGTCATAACAGTGGGGTTAGTTACATATGGTATCAAAGACGGTTCGACCCACGACTTGGGATCACTACGACTTCCATTGATTAGATGCTTGATTATAAAATGTCGCTAATTAAATTGATTTGTATTCGTGCAGGTAATCATGGTTAGAGGACACTATGGAGGAAGATGATGGGATGCTAGGGGAAGAGGCACGATGCTCCCAATAACATCCACACCCAAGGGGTTTAACCCTAGGGAGACGAGCAAGTTGTCGGGCAGGAACAGATAGTTGTAGGTGATGTAGTTGGGTTGATGAGGTCCTTTCAGAGGATGTATGAGGCATTGATCATCCATTTGGATAGAGATGAGGCCAAGGTGATAGCACTTCCCGAGGGACACCGTGCGCCTCGATTGGTATTGGTAGCATTCACCGCGAAATCGACAAGGTCAAATTTCCTGAGTTCTTTGGTGCCCCGGACGACGCAACCGCCGAGGCCTGGTTGGAGAATATGGTGATGCGCTTTTCACTTCGTGACTATACATACAAGATGAAGGTTCGCATGGAGATATTTCAGCTGGAGGGGAGCACTCTTCTATGGTGGAAGATGCTCCTGCCGCAATTGAAAATGGTCATCGAAGATGTGTCATGGGAATTATTCGAGGAACGATTTCAGGAGAGGTATCTGTTTGAGGAATTATTCGAGCATCAGCTCAACGATTTCAATGCCTTACGATAGGGCAGTCACATGGTACCTAAGTACGAGTGTCATTTTATGGTGCTGCTTTGGTATGCTCTGCACCTCAATACCGGTAATCTTAAGGTCAACAAGTTCGTTTTCATCCTTAATGTCAGCATTCGAGAAAAAGTGAGGATTTTGATGCCTCAAACCTTGCACAATGTTGTCCAGAAGGCCCTCATAGTAGAGGAGGATCTCATTAGCGGGAGTCAGAGCAAGACTCCGGCGAGACCAACAGGGCAGGTGACATCTGGTGCATAGCAACACGAGACACCAGCTAGTAATCCACCGAGATATCGAGGCGCTCTGAGAGGATCCACATTCAATACACCATGACGATCGATGCCTCAACAATGATCTCCTTACAAAGACCACACCACCAGCACCAACGTCGACTGTAGCAACAACAGTTTAGGCATGTTCAACAGAATAGACCATGGTTTTAGGCCGATGGGCCGTTAGCTTCTACTTCAGGTACCAGGAGTACTGGACCAAAGCCCGAGTGCTAGACATTTGGGGAGCCACATTACCAGCATGAATTCCTAGTTGAGAGGGCCAAAGCATCTAGATCAACCGAACTACTACCATGGGAGATTTGGGCAAGGCCCCTCGAATTCATGCAGCGGTGAATAAATTCCAGGAAGAGCACTAGTCTACTATTCTCGAGACATTAGGTACCATTGCTGACAAGAACCTTAGTATTTTTATAGATCCAGGTGCTACAGAGAGTTCTATTTCTGATGCAACGCTAAAAATAATTAAGGTAAAGGCAATCGAACAGGATGATTTTAGCTTTGTAGAAATGGATTTTGGAGCCAAACAAAAGGTTGGAGGGAAGGTTACGAGTTGTAGCCTTAACTTGTGAGAGTTTGTCACAAGGGCCAACCTATACGTTATGATATTAGGGTCTTATGACGTCGTGATCGGTATGGACTGGTTGGAATTGCATGAGGCGATACTCAACTGTAAGACGAAACAATTGAGCTTGGTCAATGATGTGGGACAAAGATGCGTGATTGTAGGTAGGAACCAGGGAGTCTCCCTAAGGTTCATCTCTTCCCTACATCTTCGGAAGAGCATGCGCAAGGGATGCAAGCTATATGCAATCCTTGCGTTAAACAAAAATGGCATGGCGAAAGGCCTATAAAACCTTCCGGTATTGCGAGAGTTTGTGGACGTCTTCATAGAGGAGTTACCGGGGGTGCCACCTAAAAGGGAGTTGTAATTTCCCATCGAACTAAAACTCAGAACTAAACCGATAGAAAGAACGCCTAATCGGATGTCGACCCCAGAGTTACAGGAGTTGAAAATGCAACTGAAGGAATTGTTGGACCTAGGAATTATACATCTGAGTGTGTCACCGTGGGGTGCGCCTGTTATTTTCATACGGAATAAGGATGGGTCATGGAGACTCTGCATTGACTACCATCAATTGAACAAGGCAATGATAAAGAACCAGTATTCGTTGCCAAGGATTGATGATCTATTTGATCAGATGAAATGGGTGACAATGTTTTCAAAGATCGACTTAAGATCAGGGTATCACCAGTTATGGATAAAGGAGGATGGCATCCCTAAGACCGCCTTTAAGACGAGGTTTGGACATTATGAGTTTATTGTTTTACCGTTTGGACTAACAAATGCCCCAGGGATATTTATGAGCTTGATGAATGGGGTGTTCCGTGAATACTTGGACAAGTTTGTTCAAGTGTTCATTGACAATATTTTGATATATTCTTGGACGATGGAGGAGCATGATGAGCACTTGCACTTGGTACTACAGTGTCTACAAGAAAAAAATTGTTTGGGAAACTATCTAAATGCTCGTTTTATCAATCAAAGATTCATTATTTAGGGCATGTCATCTCTGGCGAAGGCATCGTGGTGGATCCCGCGAAGGTAGAGGCTATTATGGAATGGCCTGTGACAACAAATGTCCCAGAAGTGTGTAGCTTCATGGGTTTAGCAGGATATTATCGATGGTTCATCAAGGGTTTTTTGAAGATAGAAAATCCGATTACAGAATTTCGGAAGAAGAACAAGAAGTTTGTTTGGACCGAGAAATGCACAGAAGCATTTCAGAGGCTCAAGGAGATGTTGACGAGTGCGTCGATACTAAAGGTCGCTGACATGGATGAGGACTTCTTGGTATGCACTAATGTATCCAAGGAAGGCCTAGGCAGAGTCTTGATGGAAGATGTTCAAGTTATCTCTTATATCTCGAGAAAGTTATGAAGGCATGAGGATAACTATGAGATGCATGATTTGGAGTTGTTAGCCATTGTGTATGCCTTGAGAGTATGGAGACATTACCTTATTGGACAAAAATTTGAACTAAAAACAGACCATTGTGGTTTACAACACTTTCTTACGTAAATCGACTTGAAAACGCGACAATGGCGTTGGTCAAAATTGCTTAGCGAGTATGATTTCAAGATCACCTAAATAAAGGGAACAATGAACAGAGTGGCCAATGCGTTGAGTCGAAGACCACACATTTTCTTAGTGATTCCTCTTCATATGAATCTACATCAAAAGATTCTAACTTTACAACATGACGATGACTGGTACAACGAGGTCAAGGCGTTTATCGGACAAAACAAAATTATGGTGCCACAATTTGAGGGATTTACGGTGGACAACGATGAATTATTGAGATTTAAAAATTGGATTTATGTACCGCCCAACAACGACTAGAGGAGTTTGATCCTAAAAGAGGCTCATAGAGTAGTGTACATGACTCATTGAGGAGTCACAAAGATGAGGGAAGACCTTAAACCCTTATTCTTCTGAAAAGGAATGAAGGCATACATAGTCAACTACGTGGCAAGATGTCTAGAATGTCAGTAGGTGAAGGCTGAACATAGACATCCGACATGATTACTACAACCAAACGCCATTTCAGAATCAAAATGGGAGGTCATTTCGATGGATTTCATAGTTGAATTGCCACTGATGGAAAGAAGACACGACTCAATTTTTGTAGTAGTCGACACTCTGATGAAGAGTGCTCATTTTATTCCTGTGTGTATGACATATCAGGCACCCAACATAGCTAGAGTTTTCATTAGTGAGATAGTGAGGATGCATGGCGTTCCTAAGAGGATTATATCCGATCGAGGATCGGTGTTTACATAACGATTGTGGACAATTTTCCAAGAGGCCTTGGAAACCCAACTTAACTTTAGTACCGCGTATCACCTAGAGACAGACGGGCAGAACGAGCGAACGAACCAAATCTTGGAGGATATGTTGTGTATGTATGTGATGGACGAACATAAGCTTTGGGAAGAATTATTTCCACTGATAGAATTTGTATATAACAATAATTATCAAAGCACCATTAAGATGACACCTTTCGAGTTTCTTTACGGGCGACCATGTCAGATGCCTTTGAGTTTGGATCAGCTTGAGGATAGGGTCCTGGTGGGACCAGAAGCAATACAAGAAATGGAAGACCAAATTAAAACAATAATACAAAGGATCAAGGAAGTGCAGGATTGACATAAGAGTTATGCCGATGCACATTGTGTCGACCGTAGTTATGAAGTTGGCGATCGAGTCTTCGATCAAGTTTGGAAAGGGTGATAAACTCTCTCCTAGGTTTTTGGGACCTTTCAAGGTTGTGGAAAGAAAGGGGCCCGTGGCCTATCGACTAGCCTTACCTGATTATTTGAGGTGTATGCACGATGTATTTCACCTATATGTTTTGAGACATTATGTTAGTGATCCTACACATGTGATTGACATGATTTCCTTGCAGGTATCAAATGAGGGTGCGCTCACAATGAAACCAATACGCATTCTGGACCATTGCATTCAACATCTATGGCGTCGAACAATAGATCAAGTCAATGTCTAGTGGGGCAACTATAGTCTGCACTCGACGACCTAGGAGGACACATATGATATACGTCAATAGTTTTCATTTTTGTTTGATATATAGACATATTGATATTGTTAGACACTTTATTTCGACTCTTATATACTGTGAAACTTCAGGATGAAGTTTAAAACAAGAGGGGGTGTATGTAACATATTGCTCTTGCACAGACCTGATTGGACTTAATCTTTTAGGACAGTTGTGTGCAAGTGATCCAGTTCATATACGATTGGTTATTTTTTATTATGACTATGAGATGTTGTGGATATGATGATATGTTATTTTGCTATATTTATATCGATAGGTGTTATTGACTGGTTTCTCCTGAGTGTGCAGGACTCTAGACTTTAGAGGATGTTGATGGCCTAGATGGATCTCCTTGGACTCCAGATCGAGTTAGGGAGTGGACATGTTATGGTTTGAATGTTTTTGATATTACAGATATGACATATGACTAGATATTATGATGTTGATTGGTATAGTTGCCACATTTAGTTGATGGATGCAGGATGAAGATAGCTTTCTAACTAGAATCACATAGGAGTAAAGGGGTCACGCATGAAAACTAGATACATTGAGGGAGAGGTGTGGCAATAACCCTATCACAATCTACTAGCACTCCCGTCGTGGATCGAACTGTAGGTTAACAATTACCTAGTTCAAGAGATTCAAGATTCCATGTGGGCAGACTGTGACAGTCTCTCACGATGATTATAAGGGGCACACAATAAGGCATGATCATTATTCCTTAGAGGCCCTTAGTCTCCCACAAGGTCAGCTAACAGAGTGTTGACTCCACGGGTTTGACGTCTACCAAATTTAGTCAAGAGGCGAGTGGTACCCTTGGGGCACGTATTTAATCTTGAAGGGCACGTCGTGCAAATAAAACTAGAATGCAGACGAGTGGCACCCTTGGAGCACGCAGTGTGTCTTGAAGGGCATGCCGTGATTTTAACTATGGTAAGTTAATAAACCTAGTACCTAGAAAACTATGCCTCCTTATGACCTGGTCGGCCTTAAAATGAATGATGTTATTTGTAAAGTTTAATAACAATTTTTTTTTTATTAAGAACTGTCACCGAGCCTAGTGAATTTAAAACCTAGGTCTAAGTAGAACGTGTGAACAAAAAAACTATAAATATACATGTAACAAGAAGGGGGTAAAGAAAATTCAAACATTAATAATTAAAGTAAAATTTTAATGAAGGATTAATGTATTAAAAGAGTTAATTGTTGTTTATATCTAAACTTGTTAAATCTGAACTTAGAAGAAAACATGAAACTTAAGGAAAAGGGGAATGTCTAACATAGTAGGGAATCTAGTCTTTGGAACCTTCTAATTATGAACTCAACTAGGTTTTAAGAAGGCGTAAGTCATTTAAGAATTGTAAGGGAATAAAGGGACACAGAGGAGCATTTTTAGGAATGCTTTTAGGTGGGTGAGGGAAATAGGAAAATTTAATTAATTAATTGATTGATTTTCTGGTGCAGCTAAGGGATCGGGTGACATGTGTACGAGAGAGGTTTATCCTAATTAAATATTAATAAAAAGAATCTAATGAGGGTTTGGGCAAGTAATCACTAAGAAAACTCTATGAAAAGGATGGAGTAGGAGGAGTATCATCACGTCTGGTGTGCATAAGGTTACGCTGCTAAAATTTGTCTTGACTGAATTTTCTTGTAGGAGTTGGGATACCAAGCTCGATTGATGAGTGGTAGCTTGATCTTGTGAGGCAATCTGGGAGCTATCATTCTCTGGTATTTTGTGCATGGCCCCTTTGTGGCTCGGGGGGATCAGGGGGAAGAAGAGTACCCCTAGCATTGGCTGGGAGGTATCAGTGAGGTCACAGCGGTTAGCGAGCAGGAGCCAGATGGAGTGCAAGCGCGAGACAACGATTTCAGGATCATCATCGTTGGGCACGGTACTCTGGGTAAAATTGTTAATTGCATTGGGATTAATTTATGGTTGCATGGTTGTGTTAGTCGGATGACATTTTCTGGTTAAGCATTTTTGGCATATGTATTGTTATGATAATTGTAACAAATGGATAATGGATCTCAGAATATTTTTGTAATCTGAAAAAAGAAAACTAGTTTGCTTATACACTTTGTGGACGATCTATTGTGTTAGTGATAAATTTGATTTTTCTTCCTTTCATTCGTGGGTGAGAAGTTGGTCGTTTGGATCCTTTGTAGTCAGGTGTTTTTCTTTTCCTTTCCCCTCCATCTTGTTCATGCTCAAATGAAGAGTTATGTCCTCGGCGCTCTGCTTTTTATTTGTTATCTTGCCTCATCTTGATCTTGCTCCCAGACATCAACACACTCTCCCTTTTCTTTTTACCTCAGCCATACTGGAGTTTTCACTTATGATTTGGTCTCTGCGATGAATTTTTTTTTTCCATTGCGTTTTTAGATCGCCTTCTAGATGGATATCTGGTGTTGTTCTTGTACACCAAAGGAAAAGTGTGGCCCGCGCCTTAATCCTCCTTAATGATCTATTGTATGATGGAATTTGCATTCCAGTTGGAACCATCTTACCTATTAGCAATTTGGTTCTTGTTTCTCCTTAATCCAAGATTCAGCTGTAGCGCGCCCATTGAAAAGTTTTGTTTTAACCTGATAGCCTTTATTGAAATTTATTTTACTAGTTTGCATTCACGCTTGTATTGTGCCTGGGACCTTTTTGCGTTGGGAAATCCATCTCCTCCGTCCCATCCTGTGCCTTACCTCCTCTCTGACTGCACAGAACCCACGCGATTGACACGATGACTCCCTCGTGGCTCAGTCTTGGGCCTTTACTGGGGTCAGGTTGGGATAGATGTTGGGTCTCGGCCTTGTCTCTCTTCTACGATTAGTGTTTTAGACTTGGAAATAACCAAGAGATCCGTAAACAATAGACTATGGAATCCTCATCTTGCAACATGGATCCTTCTTTTCAAAATAAAAAATGTTCATCTCTGTCATCCCTAATGTTAATGATGTTAATGATGTAGTTAGTGTATTCCTGTAATATGCTTTTAAAAATAATTTATTAATTTTAAGATGCTTCCTTCCTTATGATGTTTAAAGGGAAGTCTGGAAGCCTGGTTACATGTTAATTTAATATTTAATGTTAAATAAAAAATTGTTAAATTATAAGATCTTCCAAATTGGTAATGTTTAAAGGGTTGTTTCTAAAAGGGATTTCAAGCATTTCTATCCTTTAAAAGAAGGTATGTAAGTGTTTTTTTTTTCCTTAATATTGATTGAGTTTAGATACCATGTGCTGAGATATTCTGATGATGATAATTATTTAATGAGATACTTATAAATTGTTGTGCAACCCTAAACCTGTAATGAATGTGGTCACCTTACACCTTGTTTAACTAGATTGATTGGAGTCCTCCTATTTATAGATTTCATTTTAAGATACGACAGTTAAGTCTTAGACTTCTGGCATTTGGTTTTTGTGTTTGGTTAAGGGTTTAGGACTCTTAGGTTTGTGCCTTAGTTACAATCACGCTTATCGCATGCGGCGACATGATTCCTTATGACGAGGTTAAGGTACACATTGATCGATATGTGCGTATGATAACTAGCCATGGGTCTTATGATTCCTGATGATGATGATGATGATGATTATTTGAATTGATGTATTGTAAATTGTTGTAACGCGTGGTTGTGTTTTGGTTTCTCGCTCATCGTAAGGGTCCAAGTTCTTGTGTCTATTTTTTATGATTTTTGCATTTGGTTGATCTGATGTTGTCTTCTAGCTTGGTAGGCGTGGTCTTGCTTATGTCAGGCGGGATGTAGACACCTCCTTGTTCCTCATAACAGTCGCCAACCTTGAGACCTTAAATGGTCAAAATTGATGGGAACCTGGGCTTGGGTGTTGCTTATGTGTCCTGGAGGTCCTAACCTTATAGGGTAGGATAGGTGGGTAGTCGTTTTTATTCTTCGCCTGATTGGATGTTTGTTTTTTTCTTAAGCTACATGATGTGCTAGTATGCTAGGTCGTTGTGTTTGTACGTTGTGTGATTTGTGTGCATTGTGTTTGTTGTCCCTTGACCAGGTTTTGTGAAAACGTTGGTCATGTTTGACCAATTTTGGGGACTTCGATAGACTGGTTGAAGACGAAGCACCAGGTGAAGAGGAGATCACGGGATATCGCCCCCTTTTGTGATATTTTTTGGTTTAGGGTTTATGTAATGGGTATGGGATGTCGGCCCATGGGTTTTACCCATGCTTAGGCCCTTTTTGTAATGTATAAATAGATATCTAGGTGATGTAAGAAACACACAAGATCTAAGAGGTATGCGGTGCTAAGTGATGCATTGTGCTAAGTGCAAGTGATGTAAGCGGTTGGATCTATGTGATTGAGTTAGCTCTATGCATATTATGTATTGAGAACTTGCAGGGCTAAGTGCAAGTGATTGTAAGAAAGGCTTTGTGTTGTGCAAAGCTCGGGGAAGGCGGATCTGGTAAGGTGCGCACAGATCTCCTTTCCTATGCAGAGTTGGGTTTGTGGCTCTGTGCATTGAAAGAAGATAATAAAGAAGACGAAGAGTTGGACGTAGCCCCATGCTGGGGGTGAACCATGTATATCTTGTGTTATGGTTTCTTCGTGTGATTAATGTTATTCATGCTTAGTGTTGTCATATTTATTTATGTTAGATGCATATGATATAGTATCTTAGTGTTTATTAATGTGAATGGATGCTAGATCTACTCTATTTCTATGTGCTAAGTGCTTGGATGTGTTACATATTGTTGAATAATACGTTGTTCTGTAATTAGGGTTTTACCTAGGTTGTGAATAAGGGTTAAATGATAATGAATGTTAACTGCTAAGTGCTCTGTAAAGTATTTTAATCACAGATCCGTGTCCCAGCTAGGTTGCAGACACTTGAGTCCTGCAACCCCCCCTGCCTCTACCTTGGGTGAGACTTCATATGCTTCGCAGGTGTTGCTGAAAGGGTCGGTAGTTAGGGTTTTATTGGTGCGTTGAAACCTGGGTTTGCCCCTGTGCCAACAAATGGTTCTGTAGCCAGGACCTGAAACTGTGATTGTTGGGAATTGAAGAAAAGAAAAATTTATGTCCATAGATCTGTTGATGTAGTGTGTAGTACTCTACTTGACTTGTGAATATCCATGCTAAGAAAATAAGTCTGATTTGAAGAAAAGAGGTAAGATCTTAGAGATTTGTGCTATGATAAAGGTAAGATAAGTGGAAATTTTTGTTTCGAAAGAATAGATCTAGGTATGTTTAATAGATTTGGTCCTAGTCTAAAAACTAGGGTACAACTAGAAGAAAGAAGATATGATATGAATAGATCTGATAAATATAGTGAAAGATATGTTATCCCTATGCATAGAAAGAATTTTTGGACTAACAAGTGTATGCAGGATCCTAGAAAGAATTTTTTGCAGGTCCATCACTATGATCCCAATGCACAGTACAGGAAAGGTTGGGGATCATTTAAGAGAAAGAGAGGATTCACTCTTTGTTATAGTTGTAGAATACCAAGACATCTTGCTAAGGAATGCCCTGGTGAAGGTCCTATTTGTCTTTGTTGTAAATCCATAGGCCATGAACTTTTGGACTTCCCTAGAATGATTGCTAAAGTTGAAAAGATGAATATGAGACAAGAAAACCCCGAGGAAGGCCAAGAGACTAAGAATATGCTAAAGAACCAAAAAGAATCAGAGGCTATATTATTGCAGATGAAAGAAACATTGAATGATCACAGAGACATCGATTTATCAGAGATATTAAAAGAGAAAGAGTGCATAGAAACAAGAATAGGAGACTTTGACATAGACTGTGTATTAGATGCAGAAACAAAAGTGAATATTATGACAGAAAGTACTTGGGAAATCTTAGGAAAGCCT
>WSFP011509162.1:0-13222 GCA_009831015.1 Picea engelmannii
CTAGTATTTCATGGTATTAAAGCATGTTTGGAATTAAATTTAACTAGATCTATTGTATTCTTTAGATTTTCTAGTCTAGCACCTTAGATCTAATTTTTAATCCCTACTTTTCATAGATATCCAAATTATATTTGGACCGCATGTTTGGTTTCTACAATTTCTGAGTATTTGTTTTTACCAAATCTGGCATTGTCATTGATAGAGCATGCTCACAGAGGTTGTACGTTCCCCTCTGACTTTTGCACCTGACTGTCTATGCTCATAGAGGTTGTACGTTACCCCTGACTTTTGCATTATATTCATATAGCATCTCGTTCATCCTGAATTTTCATTTGACTCACAGAGTTTGTCCGTTCCCCTTGGCTTTTGTCAATACCTCACAAGACTGGTTGATTCTCCAAATCTCCCTGGCTAGCCTCAGGGTGGCCCATATGGCCTCTCATTGGAGAATGATTGTCGATGCTGCCAAATTTAACACTCCCTCTCATCGAGGGAGTCATTCTCAGCCACACCAAGCTTGTCTCTCAGCTGCACAAACTGTCTCGAGGTCAAAGGCTTGGTCGGGATATCAGCCACATGCTCGCTTGTGGCTATGTACTCTAACTTTATAGTTTTTCTCTGGACCAAGTCTCAGATGTAGTGATACCTCATGTCAATATGCTTTGACCTGTCGTGAAATATCGATTTCTCTGTCAATTTTATGCAACTTTGATTATCACAGTGAACCACCGTCGTCTTGAGCTTGTCACCAAACAACCCAGAAACCAATTTTCTGAGCCATACTGATTCCTTGCTAACATCACTTGCTGCAATGTACTCATCCTCTGTTGTACTCTGTGTAATGGATCCTTGCTTTCATCTTGACCAAGAGATCATAGCGGATCCTAAATTAAAGCAGTATCTGAAAGTATTCTTCTGATCCACTGGGCTTCCTGCCCAGTCAGAATTTGCATACCCATGCAGAAATAAACCACCACTGGATGTATATCTCAGACCATTAATAATGGTCCCTCTGAGATATATCAAGATGTGCTTTGCTACAACCCAGTGTCTCTGTCTCATCTCAGTCATGAATTGACTCATTGCAATCACTGCATAGCATATATCTGGCCTAGTGTGGATCATGTACATCAATGATCCAATCAGCTGCCTATAAATGGTGGGATCCACCAAATCTGAACCTATATTAGAATCATGCAACTTCTTCAGGTTGGTAACCATCGGAGTAGTCATGGATTTTCAATCCATCGTACCAAACCTCTTTAGTACATCCACTGTGTATTTTCCTTGTGCCGGAAATATCTCGCCCTGTCTTTGCCACACTTCCAATCCTAGGAAGTAATTCATCAAGACTAACTCTTTCATCTCGAATTCTAAGGTTAGCTCCCTCTTACACCAGGATACTAGCCCTTCATTTCATGTTATAAAGATATCATCAACATTGATCCAGGTGGATATCGGTGGCCACCCACCTTTTCCGACTGGCTCAAATAGTTTTCTGGCAATTTTGGCAATTTTGGCAATTTACTATTTTTAACAGGTTTTAACTTCTGGGACCATTTTGAGGGCCTAAATGAAGGTTTTTCGAGATCTAGGTTCTCAATTATAGCTAGAGTCATTATTGAGCCCCAAAAATGAATCTCCTCGGCGATACCTTTCCAACAAGCTATCATACGCCTAAAACAGAGATTGTATGCAAAAGTTACGACCTCGGGAAGTTGATGTACTAACTTACCCAAACGAGGCCCACATGACTTTTGGTGCTTCATCTCCTAGGGTTAGGTTTTTGGATGTCTAGGAATTTTGGCATTCCTTTTTATTGTAAAAAGGCCTCCAGAGCCTCATTGTAATCATCTTCTTGCAAATGCGAGTAGCCGTCACATCTCTTCTCAGAGATAAGCTGCCACCATTCTAGCGAGTCTTTCACTCTGTATTTTTTACAGTCTCTGTACATTTCTTTGATTAATAGAAATCGTGTATTACTGTATATCTATGTTTATGGTTGCATATTTGATACATTTCTATTATATTATTGAATATCTGCAATATCTCTGTGCATTTCTTTATTATATCTCCGCTCTCATTTCGTGTCGAAAATAATCCGGATCAGTGGTACCAGAGCAGGCTTCTCTTGATCGTTTTCAGTGCATGTCCCCGACGAGGTCCGAGTATAGCAAGTTGGGTCTCAAGCTTGTCTCTCTTGAGTACAACTGCTCTTGCACACCTAAGAAACCCTCAATGGCAGAAGAAAAGAAAAATGACGGAGCAGATGATCCTATCAGTCTGTTGCTTGAGCAAGCTCTCACGTGATAGAGGGACGAAATGATGGAGAATTTTTCCCACATCCTTCAATGCCTACCGATAGAAATAGGTGCATATTCATCAAGCGGCCACTTTGGAGGCACCTCTCCTTTCAAGGTACAAGTTAATTTTGATATTCCTATATTTGAAGGACAGATAGATGCAGAAGCCCCAGACAAATGGTTAAATCTTCTAGAAGGTTATTTCTCTGTTCACAAATTTTCCGACAAAGAAAATATCACCTTCGCACTCCTTAAATCTCTCCCCCATGTCAAACATTGGTGGGAAACTTATTGGGATCAAAGTTCCACAGAGGATTCTGAAATATATGGGGCCGATCCCACTTGGGATTTTTTTGTGGATGCGGTAAAGGAACAGTATTACCCTGTTGGAAACTATGAGGACCAGTACATGAGATGGACCACACTGCGACAATAGAGGGGCCAAGCAGTTTAGGAGTTCACCAATACCTTCCATACCTTGCACACCAAGCTGGGTATCAAATACTCTAAGCGACATTTGGTTCTGAAATACCGTGGGGCTCTACATAGATAAATCCAAACTGAAATGGATTTTCTGGACATCTCATCACTCGGTACTGCTTATCGATATGTTGTTAAAATCGAGAAGAAATTTAATCACCAAAACAAACGGGATTTCGGATATGTAAATCCACAACAACCAAAGTATGACAAAGACAACCCTAACAAACAGCCTCCTGAAAACCAGTCCAAGACACAGGAAAAGAAGGGTCACGGGAAGACAAAGAAGGACAACGGAAAATGGTGTGATTTCCACAAAATCCCCTGGAACAACACCGATGAATGTCGCTCAAAACAATCATTGGTGGTCGATATCAAAGACAAGGAGCCGAACCCTGATTCAGAATCTGATTCTGAAAACACTGGTAAAGGACAGATCATTGACGCAGACCCCACTGCTATTGTCGCAACTGCATCAATTCAACCAGAAGAACCAACAGATCCCGAAGAGGGGGAGAGCCTTTTTCATTCACATATGTGGGTGAAGGGGACCCCGCTGCATTTTATTGTTGATAGCGGAAGCCAGAAGAACCTCATCTCAGCAGAGGTCGTCAAACAGTTTGGATTGTCGACAACATCACACCCCCAGCCATACAACATCGGGTGACTTCGCCAAGAATGAGATCTTTGTGTCAGCCATCAATGTCGATTTTCATATGGCATCCAGCCCTTCAAGGACGAGGTATTATGTGATGTTTCCCCACTGGATTTCTGTGATGTCCTCTTGGGCCAGCCATACATGTGGAAGCGCCATGTTGTTTATGAGTCTCGACCCCATATTGTCATTGTTACTTTGGGGGGTCATCTCTACAGAATACCAGAGGTAGTTCCAACTATTGTTCCACCTAAAAACTATCGCAAGGTAGTATCTCATATTGCAAAATTAAGCTTCTTCACAATCTGTTCAAAAGGAGAACAGAAGGACACTGCAACCACTATAGTCTCGCCCCATGCACCTTCTATCCAACAGAAGTAGGTCGACAAGGTTGTAGCAAAGTGCAAAGATTATTTATGTGCACCTTCCTCTCATGTAGCCTGACTTGTTGAACAGCCTCAACTTCAACAGGTTCATGAAATACTTCCACAAACTAAGCAGCGCGACGTCTCCAGCAATACAAGTAGCTCACCCATATGCAGATCCAACAAATGATTTTCCCTCTCCCCCAGTAACTCAACACAATGGAGACCATTGCTTCCTAAGGAGGGAGGATTGATCCAGGTGGATATCAGTGGCCACCCACCTTTTTTGACTGCCTCAAAACAGTTTTCTGGCAATTTTGGCAATTTACTATTTTTAGCAGGTTTTAACTTCCGGGGCCATTTTGAGGGCCTAAATGAAGATTTTTCGAGATAGAGGTTCTCAATGATAGCTGAAGGAATGATTGAGCACCCAAAATGAATCTTCTTGGTGATACCTTTTCAACGATCTATCATACGCCTAAAACAGAGATGGTATGCAAAAGTTACGACCCCGGGAAGTTAATGTACTAACTTACCCAAACAGGGCCCACATGACTTTTGGCGCTTCATCTCCTAGGGTTAGGTTTTTGGATGTCTAGGAATTTTGGCATTCCTGTTCATTGTAAAAAGGCCTCCAGAGCCTCATTGTAATCATCTTCTTGCGAATGCGAGTAGCCGTCACATCTCTTCTCAGAGATAAGTTGTCACCATTCTAGCGAGTCTTTCACTCTGTATTTTGTACAATCTCTGTACATTTATTTGATTAATAGAAATTGTGTATCACTGTATATCTATGTTTATGGTTGCATCTCTGATACATTTCTGTTATTTTATTGAATATCTACAATATCTCTGTGCATTTCTTTATTATATCTCCGCTCTCATTTCGTGCTAAAAATAATCCGGATCAGTGGTATCAGAGCAGGCTGCTCTTGATCGTTTTCAGTGCATGTCCCCGACGAGGTCCGAGTATAGCAAGTTTGGTCTCGAGCTTGTCTCTCTTGAGGACAACCACTCTCGCACAACTAAGAAACCCTCAATGGCGGAAGAAAAGAAAAATGACAGAGCAGACGATCCTATCAGTCTATTGCTTGAGCAAGCTCTCACGCGACAGAGGGACAAAATGATGGAGAATTTTTCCAACATCCTTCAATGCCTCCCAATAGAAACAGGTGCATCTTCATCAAGCGTCCACTTTGGATGCACCTCGCCTTTCAAGGTACAAGTTAATTTTGATATTCCTGTATTTGAAGGACATATAGATGCAGAAGCCCTAGACAAATGGTTAAATCTTCTAGAAGGTTATTTCTCTGTTCACAAATTTTCCGACAAAGAAAAGATCACCTTCGCACTCCTTAAAGCTCTCCCCCATGTCAAACATTATTGGGAAACTTATTGGGAGTAGAGTTCCACAAAGGAGTCTGAAATATATGGGGCCGATCGCACTTGGGATTTTTTTGTGGATGTGGTAAAGGAATAGTATTACCCTATTGGAAACTATGAGGACCAGTACATGAGATGGAACACACTGCGGAAAGAGAGGGGCCAAGCAGTTAAAGATTTCACCAATACCTTCCATACCTTTCACACCAAGTTGGGTATCAAATACTCTGAGCGACATTTGGTTTTGAAATACCGTGGGGTTCTACACAGATACATCTAGACTGAAATGGATTTTTTGGGCATCTCATCACTCGGTACTGCTTATCGATATGCTATTAAAATCGAGCAGAAATGTAAGCACCAGAACAAATGGGATTTCAGATCTGTAAATCCGCAACAACCAAAGTTTGACAAAGACAACCCTAACAAAAAGTCTCCTGTAAACAAGTCCAAGACATAGGAAAAGAAGGATCACGGGAAGACAAAGAAGGACACCGGAAAATGGTGTGATTTCCACAAAAGCCCCTGGGACAACACCGATGAATGTCTCTCAAAAAAATCATTGGTGGCCAAGATCAAAGACAAGTTCCCAGACCTTGATTCAGAATCCAATTCTGAAAACACTGGTAAAGGACAGATCATTGACGCAGACCCCACTGATATTGTCACAACCACATCAATTCAACTAGAAGAAACAATAGATCCCGAAGAGGGGGAGCGCCTTTTTCATTCACAGATGTGGGTGAAGGGGACCCCACTTCATTTTATTGTTGATAGTGGAAGCCAGAAGAACCTCATCTCAGTAGAGGTCGTCAAACAGTTAGGATTGTCAACAACACCACACTCGCAGCCATACAACATCAGGTGGCTTCGCCAAGGACGAGATCTTCATGTCAGCCATCAATGTCGATTGTCATATGGCATCTAGCTCTTCAAGGACGAGGTATTATGTGATGTTTCCCCACTAGATGTCTATGATGTTCTCTTGGGCCAGCCATACATGTGGAAGCACCATGTTGTTTATGAGTCTCGACCCTGTAGTGTCATTGTTACTTTGGGGGGTCATCTCTACAGAATACCAGAGGTAGTTCCAACAATTGTTCCACCTAAAAAGTGTCACAAGGTAGTATCTCATACTGCAAAATCCAGCTTCTTCACAATCTGTTCAAAAGGCGAACAGAAGGACACTGCAACCACAATAGTCTCGCCCCCTGCACCTTCTATCCAACAGAAGCAGGTCGACAAGGTTGCATCAAAGTGAAAATATTCCTTCTACACACCTTCCTCTCATGTATATCGACTTGTTGAACAGCCTCAACTTCAACAGGTTCATGACAGACTTCCACAAACTAAGTAGCGCGACGTTTCCAACAATACAAGTAGCTCACCTAGATGCATATCCAGCAAACGCTTTTCCCTCTCCTTCGGTAACTCAACGCAATGGATACCATTTATTCCTAAAGAGGGAGGATTGATCTAGGTGGATATCGGTGGCCACCCACCTTTTCCAACTGGCTCGAAACAATTTTCTGACAATTTTATCAATTTACTATTTTTAGCAGGTTTTAACTTCCGGGGCCATTTTGAGGGCCTAAATGAAGGTTTTTCTAGATTCAGGTTCTCAATTATAGCCTAAGGCTTGATTGAGCCCCCAAAATTAATCTCCTCGGCAATACCTTTCCAACGAGCTATCATATGCCTAAAACGGAGATCGTATGCGAAAGTTACGACCCCGGGAAGTTGATGTACTAACTTACCCAAACGAGACCCACATGACCTTTGGTGGTTCATCTCCTAGGGTTAGGTTTTTGGATGTCTAGGACCTTTGGCATTCCTGTTTATTGTAAAAATACCTCCAAAGCCTCGTTTTAATCATTTTCTTGCGAATGCGAGTATCCGTCACATCTCTTCTTAGAGATAAGATGCCACCATTCTAGCGAGTCTTTCACTCTATATTTTTTATAGTCTCTGTACATTTATTTGATTAATAGAAATCATGTATTACTGTATATCTATGTTTATGGTTGCATTTCTGATACATTTATGTTATATTATTGAATATCTTTAATATCTCTATGCATTTCTTTATTATATCTCCGCTCTCATTTCGTGTCGAAAATAATCTGGATCAGTGGTATTAGAGAAGGCTGCTCTTGATCATTTTCAGTGCATCTCCCCGACGAGGTCTGAGTATAGCAAGTTGGATCTCGAGCTTGTATCTCTTGAGGAAAACCACTCTCGCACACCCAAGAAACCCTCAATGGTGAAAGAAAAGAAAAATGACGAAGCAGACGATCCTATCAGTCTGTTGCTTGAACAAGCTCTCACGCGACAGAGGGACGAAATGATGGAGAATTTTTCCCACATCTTTCAACGCTTGCTGATAGCAACAGGCGCATCTTCATCAAGTGGCCACTTTGGAGGCACCTCGCCTTTCAAGATACAAGTTAATTTTGATATTCCTGTATTTGAAGGACATATAGATGCAGAAGCCCTAGACAAATGGTTAAATCTGCTGGAAGGTTATTTATTTGTTCACAAATTTTCCGACAAAGAAAAGATCACCTTCGCACTCCTTAAAGCTCTCCCCCATGTCAAACATTGGTGGGAAACTTATTGGGAGTAGATTTCCACAGAGGAGTCTGAAATATATGGGGCCGATCCCACTTGGGATTTTTTTGTGGATGCGGTAAAGGAACAGTATTACCCTGTTGGAAACTATGAGGACCGGTACATGAGATGGACCACGCTACGGCAAGAGAGGGGCCAAGAAGTTTTGGAGTTCACCAATACCTTCCATACCTTGCGCACCAAGCTGGGTATCAAAGACTCTGAGTGACATTTGGTTCTGAAATACCATGGGGCTCTACACAGATACATCCAAACTAAAATGGATTTTCTGGACATCTCATCACTCGATAATGCTTATCGATATGCTGTTAAAATTGAGCAGAAATTTAAGCACCAGAAAAAACGGGATTTTGGATCTGTAAATCCGCAACAACCAAAGTATGACAAAGACAGCCCTAGCAAACAGTGTCCTGAAAACCAGTCCAAGACACAGGAAAAGAAGGGTCACGGGAAGACAAAGAAGGACACTGGAAAATGGTGCGATTTCCACAAAAGCCCCTGGCACAACACTGATGAATGTCGCTCAAAACAATCATTGGTGGCCGAGATCAAAGACAAGGAACTGAACCCTAATTCAGAATCTGATTCTAAAAACACTGGTAAAGGATAGATCATTGACACAGACCCCACTGCTATTGTCGCAACCGCATCAATTCAACCAGAAGAACCAACATGTCCCGAAGAGGGGAAGCGCCTTTTTCATTTACAGATGTGGGTGAAGGGGACCCCGCTGCATTTTATTGTTGATAGTGGAAGCCAGAAGAACCTCATCTCAGCAGAGGTCATCAAACAGTTGGGATTGTCGACAACACCACACCCACAGCCATACAACATCGGGTGGCTTCGCCAAGGATGAGATCTTCGTGTCAGCCATCAATTTCGATTGTCATATGACATCCAGCCCTTCAAGGATGAGGTATTATGTGATGTTTCACCACTGGATGTCTGTGATGTGCTCTTGGGCCAACCATACATGTGGAAGCGCCATGTTTTTATGAGTCTCGACCCTGTAGTGTCATTGTTACTTTGGGGGGTCATCTCTACAGAATACTAGATGTAGTTCCAACTATTGTTCCACCTAAAAAGTGTCGCAAGGTATTATCTCATACTGCAAAATTAAGCTTCTTCACAATCTGTTCAAAAGGCGAACAGAAGCACACTGCAACCACTATAGTCTCGCCCCCTGTACCTTCTATCCAACAGAAGCAGGTCGACAAGGTTACAACAAAGCGCAAATATTCCTTCTGCACACCTTCCTCTCATGTAGCTCAACTTTTTGAAAAGCCTCAACTTCAACAGGTTCATAACAGACTTCCACAAACTAAGCAGCGCGACGTCCCCAACAATACAAATAGCTCACCCAGATGTAGATACAACAAATGCTTTTCCCTCTCCCCCGGTAACTCAACGCAATGGAGACCATTGCTTATTAAGGAGGGAGGATTTATCCAGGTGGATATCGGTGGCCACCCACCTTTTCCTGACTGGCTCAAAATAGTTTTCTGGCAATTTTGGCAATTTACTATTTTTAGCAGGTTTTAACTTCCGGGGCCATTTTGAGGGCCTAAATGAAGATTTTTTGAGATCGAGGTTCTCAATGATAGCCGAAGGCAATATTGAGCCACCAAAATGGATCTCCTCGGTGCTACCTTTCCAACAATCTATCATATGCCTAAAACGAAAATCGTATGCAAAAGTTACGACCCCAGGAAGTTGATGTACTGACCTACCCAAACGGGGCCCACATGAATTTTGGCGCTTCATCTCCTAGGGTTAAGTTTTTGGATGTCTAGGACTTTTGGAATTCCTGTTTATTGTAAAAAGGCCTCCAGAGCCTCATTGTAATCATCTTCTTGCGAATGCGATTAGCCGTCACATCTCTTCTCAGAGATAAGCTGCCACCATTCTAGCGAGTCTTTCACTCTATATTTTTTACAGTCTTTGTACATTTCTTTCATTAATAGAAATCATGTATTACTATATATATATGTTTATGATTGCATCTCTGATACATTTATGTTATATTATTGAATATCTGCAATATCTCTATGCATTTCTTTATTATATCTCTGCTCTCATTTCGTGCCGAAAATAATATGGATCAGTGGTATGGCAAGCTTCTCTTGATCATTTTTAGTGCATGTCCCCGACGAGTTCCGAGTATAGCAAGTTGGGTCTCGAGCTTGTCTTTCTTGAGGACAACTGCTCTCGCACACCCAAGAAATCCTCAATGGCGGAAGAAAAGAAAAATGACGGAGCAAACGATCATATCAGTATGTTGCTTGAGCAAGCTCTCACGCGACAGAGGGACGAAATGATGGAGAATTTTTCCCACATCCTTCAACGACTGTCGATAGCAACAGGTGCATCTTCATCAAGTGGCCACTTTGGAGGCACCTTTCCTTTCAAGGTACAAGTTAATTTTGATATTTCTGTATTTGAAGGATAGATAGATGCAGAAGCCCTAGACAAATGGTTAAATCTGCTAGAAGGTTATTTCTCTGTTCACAAATTTTCCGACAAAGAAAAGATCACCTTCGCACTCCTTAAAGTTCTCCCCCATGTCAAACATTGGTGGGAAACTTATTGGGAGTAGAGTTCCACAGAGGAGTCTGAAATATATTTGGTCGATCCCACTTGGGATTTTTTTGTGGATGCGGTAAAGGAACAGTATTACCCTGTTGGAAACTATGCGGACCAGTAAATGAGATGGACCACACTGTAGCAAGAGAGGGGCCAAGAAGTTCCGGAGTTCACCAATACCTTCCATACCTTGCACACCAAGCTGGGTATCAAAGACTCTAAGCAAGATTTGGTTCTGAAATACCGTGGGGCTCTACATAGATACATCCAGACTGAAATGGATTTTCTAGACATCTCATCACTTGGTACTGCTTATCGATATGTTGTTAAAATCGAGCAGAAATTTAAGAACCAGAAAAAATGGAATTTTGGATCTGTAAATCCGCAACAACCAAAGTATGACAAACACAGCCCTAACAAACAGTTTCCTGAAAACCAGTCTAAGACACAGGAAAAGAAGGGTCATGGGAAGACAAAGAAGGACACCGAAAAATGGTGCGATTTCCACAAATTCCCCTGGCACAACGCCGATGAATGTTTCTCAAAACAGTCATTGGTGGCTAAGATCAAAGACAAGGAGTCGAACCCTGATTCAGAATCTGATTCTGAAAACACTGGTAAAGGACAGATCATTGACGCAGACCCCACTGCTATTTTCGCAACCGTATCAATTCAACCAGAAGAACCAACATATCCCGAAGAGGGGGAGCATCTTTTTCATTCACAGATGTGGGTGAAGGGGACCCCACTACATTTTATTTTTGATAGCGGAAGCCATAAGAACCTCATATCAACAGAGGTCGTCAAACAGTTGGGATTGTGGACAACACCACACCTGTAGCCATACAACATCGGGTGGCTTCGCCAAGGACGAGATCTTCGTGTCAGCCATCAATGTTGATTGTCATACGGTATCCAACCCTTCAAGGATGAGGTATTATGTGATGTTTCCCCACTGGATTTCTTTGATGTTCTCTTGGGCCAGCCATACATGTGGAAGCGCCATGTTGTTTATGAGTCTCGACCCCGTAGTGTCATTATTACTTTGGGCGGTTATCTCTACAGAATAACAGAGGTAGTTCCAAATATTGTTCCACCTAAAAAGTGTCGCAAGGTAGTATCTCATACTACAAAATTTAGCTTCTTCACAATCTGTTCAAAAGGCGAACAGAAGGACACTGCAACCACTACAGTCTCTCCCCCTGCACCTTCTATCCAACAGAGGTAGGTCGACAAGGTTGCAGAAAAGTGAAAAGATTCCTTCTGCACACCTTCCTCTCATGTAGCTCGACTTGTTGAATAGCCTCAACATCAACAGGTTCATGACAGACTTCCACAAACTAAGCAACGCGACGTCTCCAGCAATACAAGTAGCTCACCCAGATGAAGATGCAGCAAAAGATTTTCCCTCTCCCCTGGTAACTCAATGAAATGGATACCATTGCTTCCTAAGGAGGGAGGATTGATCCAGGTGGATATCAGTGGTAACCCACCTTTTCCGACTGGCTCAAAACAATTTTCTGGCAATTTTGGCAATTTACTATTTTTAGCAGGTTTTAACTTCTGGGGACATTTTGAGGGCCTAAATGAATATTTTTCAAGATTGAGGTTCTCAATGATATCCGAAGTCATTATTGAGCCACCAAAATGAATCTCCTCGGTGCTACCTTTCCAATGATCTATCATACGCCTAAAACGGAGATCGTATGCAAAAGTTACGACCCCGGGAAGTTGATGTACTGACTTACCCAAACGGGGCCCACATGACTTTTGGCGCTTCATCTCCTAGGGTTAGGTTTTTGGATGTCTAGGAATTTTGGCATTCCTGTTTATTGTAAAAAGGCCTCCAGAGCCTCATTGTAATAATCTTCTTGTGAATGTGAGTAGTCGTCACATCTCTTCTCAGAGATAAGCTGCCACCATTCTAGCGAGTCTTTCACTCTATATTTTTTACAGTCTCTGTACATTTCTTTGATTAATAGAAATCATGTATTACTGTATATATATGTTTATGGTTGCATCTCTGATACATTTATGTTATATTATTGAATATCTGCAATATCTTTGTGCATTTCTTTATTATATCTCCGCTCTCATTTTGTGCCAAAAATAATACGGATCAATGGTATCAGAGCAGGTTTCTCTTGATCGTTTTCAGTGCATGTCCTCGACGAGGTCCAAGTATAGCAAGTTGGGTATCGAGCTTATCTCTCTTGAGGACAACTGCTCTCGCACACCCAAGAAACCCTCAATGGCGGAAGAAAAGAAAAATGACGGAGCAGACGATCCTATCAGTCTGTTGCTTGAGCAAGCTCTCACGCGACAGAGGGATGAAATGATGGAGAATTTTTCCCACATCCTTCAACGCCTGCTGATAGCAACAAGTTCATCTTCATCAAGCGGCCACTTTGGAGGCACCTCGCCTTTCAAGGTACAAGTTAATTTTGGTATTCCTGTATTTGAAGGACAGATAGATGCATAAGCCCTAGACAAATGGTTAAATTAGCTAGAAGGTTATTTCTCTGTTCACAAATTTTCCGACAAAGAAAAGATCACCTTCTCACTCCTTAAAGTTCTCCCCCATGTCAAACATTGGTGGGAAACTTATTGGGAACAGAGTTCCACAGAGGAGTCTAAAATATATTTGGTCGGTCCCACTTGGGATTTTTTTGTGGATGCGGTAAAGGAACAGTATTACCCTGTTGGAAACTATGAGGACCAGTACATGAGATGGACCACACTACAGCAAGAGAGGGGCCAAGAAGTTCCAAAGTTCACCAATACCTTCCATACCTTGCACACCAAGCTGGGTATCAAAGACT
>WSFP011509165.1:0-13222 GCA_009831015.1 Picea engelmannii
CAATGAGGCTCTGAAGACCTTTTTACAATAAGCAGGAATGCCAAAAACCCTAGGTATCCAAAAACCTAACTCTAGGAGATGAAGTGCCAAAATTCATGTGAGCCCCGTTTGGGTAAGTGAGTACATCAACTTCTCGGGGTCGTAACTTTTGCATACAATCTTCGTTTTAGGCGTGTGATATCTCGTTGAAAAGGTATTGTCAAGGAGATTAATTTTGGGGGCTCAATTATGCCTTTGTCTATCAATGAGAACCTTTATCTCAAAAAAACCTTCATTTGGGCCCTCAAAATGGCCCTGTAAGTTAAAACCTGCTAAAAATAGTAAATTGCCAAAATTGTCAGAAAATTGTTTTGAGCCAGTTGGAAAATGTGGGTGGCCACTGATATCCACCTGGATCAGTTATCGGTAGGCATTGAAGGATGTGGGAAAAATTCTCCATCATTTCTTCCCTCTGTCGCATGAGAGCTTGTTCAAGCAACAGATTGATAGGATCATATGCTCCGTCGTTTTTCTTTTCTTCCGCCATTGAGGGTTTCTTGGGTGTGCAAGAGCGATTGTCTTCAAGAGAGACAAGATCGAGAACCAAATTTATATACTCTAAACTCGTCGGGGACATGCACTAAAAAAATGATCAAGAGCAACCTGCTCTGATACCACTGATCCGTATTATTTTCGGCACGAAATGAGAGCGGACATATAATAAAGAAATGCACAGAGATATCGCGTATATCTAATAATATAACAGAAATATATCAGAGATGCAACCATAAACACAGAGTTACAGTAATACACGATTTGTATTAATGAAATAAATGTACAGAGACTATAAAAATTCAGAGCGAAAGACTCGTTAAAATGGTGACAGCTTATCTCTGAGAAGAGATGTGACGGCTACTCACATTCACAAGAAAATGATTACAATGAGGCTCTGAAGGCCTTTTTACAATAAAAAGGAATGCCCAAAACCCTAGACATCCAAGACATCCAAAAACCTAACCCTAGGAGATGAAGCGTCAAAAGTTATGTGGGCCCTGTTTGGGTAAGTTAGTACATCAACTTCTCGGGGTCGTAACTTTTGCATACAATCTTCGTTTTAGGCGTATGATAGCTCGTTGGAAAGGTGTCATAAAGGAGATTCATTTTGGGGGCTCAATCATGTCTTCATATATCATTGAGAACCTCAATATCGAAAAACCTTCATTTAGGCCCTCAAAATGGCCTCGGAAGTTAAAACATGCTAAAAATAGTAAACTGTCAAAATTGCCAGAAAACTGTTTTGAGCCAGTCAAAAAAGGTGTGTGGCCACCGATATCCACCTGGATCAATCCTCTCTCCTTAGGAATCAATGGTCTCCATTGCGTTGAGTTCCCAGGGGAGAGGGAAAAGCGTTTGTTGGATCTACATCTTGGTGAGATGTTTGTATTGTTGGAGACATCGCGTTGCTTTGTTTATGGAAGTCTATCATGAACCTATTGAAGATGAGGTTGTTCAACAAGTCGAGCTACATGAGAGGACAGTGTGTAAAAGGAATCTTTGCACTTTGTTGCAACCTTGTCGACCTGCTTCTATTGGATAGAAGGTGCAGGGGGCGAGGTTGTAGTGGTTGCATTTTCCTTCTGTTCCCCTTTTGAACAGATTGTGAAGAAGCTTAATTTTGCAGTATGAGATACTACCTTGCGACACTTTTTTGGTGGAAAAATAGTTGAAACTACCTCTAGTATCCTGTAGAGATGACCCCCCAAAGTAACAATAACACTACGGGGTCGAGACTCATAAACAACATGGCGTCTCAACATATATAGTTGGTCCAAGAGAACATCACAGACATCCAATGGGCCAACATCACATAATACCTCATCCTTGAAGGGTTGGATGTCGTATGACAATCAACATTGTTGGCTGACACGGAGATCTTGTCCTTCCCAAAGCCACCCGATGTTGTATGGTTGCAGGTGTGGTGTTGTCGACAATCCCAATTGTTTGACGACCTCTGCTGAGATGAGGTTTTTCTGGCTTCTGCTATCAACAATAAAATGCAGCGGGGTCCCCTTCACCCACATCTGTGAATGAAAAATACGCTCCCCCTCTTCAGGATCTGTTGGTTCTTCTGGTTTAATTGTTGCGGTCGCGACAATAGCAGTGGGGTCTGTGTCAATGATTTGTCATTTACCAGTATTTTCAGAATCAGATTTTGAATCAGGGTTCGACTCCTTGTCTTTGATCTCAGCCACTAATGATTTTTTTGAGTGACATTCATTGGTGTTGTTCCAGGGGCTTTTGTGGAAATCACACCATTTTTCGGTGTCCTTTTTTTTCTTCCCGTGACCCTTCTTTTCCTGTGTCTTGGACTGGTTTTCAGGAGACTGTTTGTCAGGGTCGTCTTTGTCATACTTTGGTTGTTTTGGATTTGCAGACTCGAATTCTCGTTTGTTCTGGTGCTTAAATTTCTGCTCAATTTTAACAACATATCGATAAGCAACACCGAGTGATGAGATGTCCAAAAAATCCATTTCAGTCTGGATGTATCTGTGTAGACCCCCACGGTATTTCAGAACCAAATGTTGCTCGAAGTCTTTGATACCCAGCTTGGTGTGCAAGGTATGGAAGGTATTGGTGAACTCTGAAACTGCTTGGCCCCTCTCTTGTCGCAATGTGGTCCATCTCATGTACTGGTCCTCATAGTTGCCAACGAGGTAATAATGTTCCTTTACCGTATCCACAAAAAAATCTCAAGTGGGATCGACCCCATATATTCCAGACTCCTCTGTGGAACTTTGCTCCAAGTAAGTTTCTCACCAATGTTTGACATGAGGAAGAGATTTAAGGAGTGTGAAGGTGATATTTTCTTTGTCGAAAAATTTGTGAACAGAGAAATAACCTTCTAGCAGAGTTAACCATTTTTCTAGAGCTTATGCATCTATCTGTCCTTCAAATACAGGAATATCAAAATTAACTTGTACCTTGAAAGGCGATATGCCTCCAAAGTGGCCGCTTGATGAAGATGTGCATGATGCTATTGGCAGACATTGAAGTATGTGGAAAAAATTCTCCATCATTTCGTCCCTATGTCATGTGAGAGCTTGCTCAAGCAACAGATTGATAAGATTGTATGCTCCTTCATTTTTCTTTTCTTCCTCCATTGAGGGTTTCTTGGGTGTGGGAGAGCGATTGTATTCAAGAGAGACAAGCTCGAGACCCAACTTTCTATACTCGGACCTCGTCGGTACATGCACAGAAAAAATGATCAAGAGCAGTCTGCTCTGATACCACTGATCTGGATTATTTTCGGCACAAAATGAGAGCCGAGATATAATAAAGAAATGCACAGAGATATCGTGTATATCCAATAATATAACATAAATGTATCAGAGATGCAACCATAAACACAGAGATATAGTAATACACAATTTCTATTAATGAAAGAAATTTACAGAGACTATAAAAATACAGAGTGAAAGACTCGCTAGAATGGTGGCAGCTTATCTATGAGAAAAGATGTGACAGCTACTCGCATTCGCAAGAAGATGATTACAATGAGGCTCTGAAGGATTTTTTACAATAAACAGGGATGTCAAAAACCCTAGACATCCAAAAACCTAACCCTAGGAGATGAAGCGCCAAAAGTCATGTGGACCTCGTTTGGGTAAGTTAGTGCATCAACTTCCCGGGGTCGTAACATTTGCATACGATCTTCGTTTTAGGCATATGATAGATCGTTGGAAAGGTGTCATCGAGGAGATTCATTTTGTGGGATCAATCATTCTTTCGAATATCTTTGAGAACCTCGATCTCGAAAAACCTTCATTTAGGCCCTCAAAATGGCCCCGAAAGTTAAAACCTTTTAAAAATAGTAAACTGTCAGAAAACTGTTTTGAGCCAATCGGAAAAGGTGGGTGGCCACCGATATCCGCCTGGATCAGTTTGAGACTTTTCTTTTATGATTTCCTTGTATTTTTCATTCATAAAACCACAAATTTTACTTCTTTAAACATCTTTTGTTAGTTTTTTCTTTAGTAGAAAGAAAAATAAAATGAAAAAACCCTAGTTTTCTGCTAGTTAGGTTTCATTCTTTCTGTTGCATTGTTTTGCTTCATATTTGAAAAAGAAAAAAATATTAGCATAGGGTTTTGTTCTCTTCTCATATTAAAAGAATTTCAAAAGAAAAAAAGAAAGAGCATCCTCTTGTTTACTTCTTTTTCTTTTTTCAAAAGGTTGCATTGTGCATTTTGCATTACAAAGAGAAAGAAATGCATTTCAAGGTTTGAAATTTTGTTCATGCATTTTACTTTTTTGAAACTTTTTTTCATTGAAGAATTAGTGTAAAAGTTTTATTTGCCAGTGTTTTTATAAGTTTCATTTTTGCAAGAGTCTCGAACAACATCAATTGCACATCTGTATCCTTTGAGTAAAAAACAATCACTAAAAATGAATGCTAAATTTAAAATTTACAAGAATTTGTTTCTAGGGTTTACAAACAAGTTTAGGGTTAGAGCCTTGGATTTGGATTGGAGAGATAAATATCCAACGCATGTAAACAAGCATAGGAGTATGATGTAGGGAGAATCAAATCCAATTTTTGTATAAGTATAGCTAGGAGCCTCCTCTAACACATGAGTTAAACACAAGGTCGCGTGGCAGAGAGCAGAGGAGATTACCCCTCCAAAGCTTGACTAAGTGTAGTGGAGAGATCGTATTTTGGGGGTTTTGCTAGTGCCTTTACTTCCGTGAGAGGTGACACTTTCGAAGCTTCGAGCTTTGTTATCCTGCCCATACATTTGATCCCATTTTTTGAATATACCCCTCAGATGTTGATTGCAAGTTGGTATCCATAGTTTGTTTTCCTAGGTATCTCATAGATGACTGCGGGGGGATTCCCATGGTACTTGAGGAAGACGTATTGTGTTATCAATAACCCTAGAGGGTTCCCTACAAAGCAAGGGTTACTTTCACCGAGTAGGGTTGGTAAGTGAAGGTTGGGGTAGTTGATTCTCACTCCTTCGTTCATTGGTCTTGGGACTTGATCAACTCGTGGCGGTAACTGGAAGGTCCCTTTCCACTCTTTCATTTCTTTTGACTCAAGACCTTATCCACTTGAGCTGAAGTTTTGGAGAAGTTGTTTGTTTGCGGTGTTTCTCTTGGGAATTTTTAGTGGAGTGTTGCTTTGTATAGTTGACCTTAGGTTATGTCTGTATCACTGCTTTTGAATGCTTGATTCAAGGTGGTCGACCAACTACTACACTATTAAGGAAGGACCTCTGGTCTTTCTCTTGAAAGTGTGGATCCGCCTCCTAGAAGGCATGGGGTTTTATACCACTAATTTTCCTAATTCAGTGTGTGAGATTTTTTCGAACATGGACAATCCCGTAAGAGACAAACCTATGCATAAGAATGTCATGGACAAATTTCTTGAGGATAGCAACCAAAGGACCCCTTCCCAAGGAGATTCTTGTGCTTTTCCTTTATTTAAAAACATTGGTGCCCCCTTGATGGCCACTTTGAACATTCTTGGGTTGAATGTAGAACTATCGGTTTGGTTGTGGACCACTCTGAATGTCCCAAATGTTCTTGATGCTTCTCAGGTAAGAACCTTATGTCATGGACATTGAATGGATGTTGATCATTTACCTTCTTTGTCAACGAAGTCTACTTCTCCTCCTCCTCCTTCTGGTGAAACTCTAGCTAATAGTAACCTAAAGTCTAAAAGGAATAGGAAGAGGAAGGGTAAGAAGAAGAAGTCTCCAATCTCCGTGACTCATGTTGGAGACGTGCCACCAGTGTTTGCTAGTCATGCTAGAGGAAAAATTCCATTCCCCGCAAGTCATACTAACATCAAGTTTCTAGCTGCTGCTAGTCATGATGGGGGAAAAATTCCAATCACTACAAGTCATATTGGCATCAAGTCACCATCCTTTTCAATTAATGTTGCAGACATGTCGCCAACCTCTGTGAGTCATGTTGGAGACCCATTCCCGACCTCTGCTATTCATACTGAGGGAATGTAATTGGCCTCTGCGAGTCATGTTGGGAGAGAAAGTTCAGTCACTGCAAGTCATACTGGCGTTAGTTAACCAATCTCTGCAAGTTATGTTGGAGATATGCAACTAGCCTCTGCTAATCATGTTGAGAGAAAGAAACCGATCTCTATGAGTCAAGCTGGGAGAGAAAGTCTAGTCACGACAAGTCATATTGGTATTTAGTTCACCAACCTCTACAAGTCGTGTTGGAGACATGCTGCCAACCATTGCAAGTCATGTTAGGAGCAAGCAACCATCCTTTGCCAATCATGTTGGAGACATGTTTCCAACCACTGCAAGTCATGTTGGGAGAAAGCAACCATCCTCTTCTAGTCATGTTAGGAGAAACCCACTAGCCATTGCAAATCACATTGAGGGAATTGATATTGTTGATAATCTTAGACGAATAGGACGTAAGCCTAAATTCCCTTGTAAGCTTTGCAAGGGATATCACCTTACTCATTTGCACCCTGCTATTGTTGTGGTACGAAGAGTGTCGTCCTTGTATGAAAACCCTTCTAGTTCTAAGTCATCTTCGGTTTCCCAACAATCTATTCAATCATTGATTAATGAAGTGGTCGTGTCGAAGAAATATTCAGTGGATGCCACTCTCGTTTTGAGGGATGATGTGTCTCTTGAACATGTTGTCTCACATCCTATTCAACCAATGGTTGAGGAAGTGATCATGTTGATGCAACTTTGTTCGATCCCACTCTTCTCTTTGAGAGTGGTGAGTCTACCAAAGTGTTCTCACTAATGCAATCTTAGGATGATCCCACTCTTCTTTCGAGGAGTGGCGCGTCTTTCGACTATGTCTTTAACATTCCCAGTTCAATATCTTCTGAACAAGGGGGAATATACTCTCTTCGAGTATCCTTCCTCCAAGTCCTGGGATGGTTTCCTTTGATTGGAATGATCTTGTTGAGTCTCGTATTCATTTTTCTACACCTTTCCAGATAAGAGTTAAAGTTGATTCAACAAGCATTTATCGATGTATTGTAGACAAGGTGTCATCTACAAGTATTTTATCCTCCTCAGCTTGGCAAGATTTGGGTTCTCCCAAGCTCGCGTCAACCACCAATCAGTTGTTGGCTTTCGACAGAAGACCTAGTGAATATTTGGGGATTCTTCCTCAGTTGCCTATCATGTTAGGTGGGAAGATTGTCCTAGTCGATCTGTCAGTGGTGTCAGGCCCTTTAGATTTCAATATTCTTCTTGTGAATAATTATGTTTATGCTATGAATGTTGTGGTGTCTATGCTCTTTTGCGTGATGCATTTCCCTCACGACAAAAGTATTTTCACTATTGAACAAATTTCATCTGATAATCACCATCTTAGTTCAGATTTGGCTCAAATTTATCCTTTGTATGTTCCTAGTGTTCGAGTCAACTCTTCCCCACCTTGGGTGAATTATGTGGCCTCATATCCTTGGTGTTCACTTGCTTCTAAGAAAGGATCTTTACAGTCATGTTTTCCTTCTTGAGACAAGGTATCGACAATTGATCATGTGGTTTATCCATTTGGAGCAGGTGAGATTTTGCTATCCACTTTTGGCCCGAGTAATATAAGTTTTCCTCTCAAGTGTGATTTTACTGTTTGTGGGACCTCGAGCCCTGGTTTCTGGGATGTTGAATTTCCTTCAGAAGAGGTTATTCTTGAAGCTATGATTATGGATTTTTGACCTCTTACTGAACTAGAAACTTTACAGGTTGGTTACCAAAGAAACCCTTGGTCTGAGCCTAGAAATGCGCTCTACCTGGAGCACTACTATGCATAAGCCTCAAGGTTGTGCATTGCTCTATACATATTGTACTCTTAGGGTTTCTTGTTTTCAAGTTCCATATCCCATAGCACTTATTTTTATCAAAGGTTTCTATATTGGAGTTATTAACATCTGGGTGAGTATTTTTGGTCTTATATATAAGATTTTGAAGACATTTTTCTTTGGTACCTATTATTCCACGTCGATCCGTTCTGATAAGTAATGATCTTAAAACTGACATATAGGTTAGATTTTCCACTTCATGCATTTTTTAATTATCCATTTCTTGTTTCATTTTTCCTTGGGATCGACCCCACTGAGTTGTGACATAGAACCTTTGTTGTTTATAAGTGTTGTAATTCACGTGGTACAACCTATTGTTCATGGGTTCCCTAGTTAGGGCCTTGTTCGCAATCTAACGCCCATGTTGAAATACTTTCATAGGCTTGGGAGCCCTGTTTAGTCCTGCCATGACTTTGCGTTGAAGCCTCGTGTCTTCTTCTCATCTTTTGATGGCCAATTACCTACAGGGCTTCCAAAATTGTTGTGTTGAGTTGTAATTGCATTTCATATCGACCACTTGCATTTTTCAAGCCTAATGTCGACTTCATCTTATTGATATATAGCCATTTGCATATGCATTCTCGAACATGTGCCAGCCTTGCAATACTATCCTTTGTGACTCGACACCCTTTAACCCTAGAGGGAAATTCCCCCAAGCATCTATGCTTTACACACGTTTCCTTGCATTGAGCATAGGTATGTTACTTGCAAATGGAACAAATTTTCTTACCTACGATGTTTTTTTCCTCCATTGTAATATAACATTATTTTATGTCTTTTCAAGATTCATAATATGAAAAGACAAAAAAACAAAAAAAAAGGATGGGAAAGAGTCTTATTTTTTATATTGCAGCTACTTGTGTCGCCCTTGAACATAGCACAATATTACGAGTCTTTACCTCACTATATTGGATTTAATATGGCCTTAGGAGGTTTTTTCTCGTTTTTTAGCATAATCTCTTATGATTGGTTATTCTTCTAGTCATATGGAGTGCTTGTTGACGCCTCCCGTGTCGCAGACGTATCCCAATTTATAGTCTACGTTTCCCAAGTCACTTTTTGTGTTGTTTTTCTATTCAAGGGAAGTCAACCTGTGTCCACCACTCTGCAATACTCGTCTTTTCAATTCGGCCTTCCCGTTTGTCGAGTACTTCTTAGTTTTGCAAGTATCTTTGTATCTAAATCGTGCTAGTATATAAGGTCCCCATTGACTTCTTGTTGGTGGGTCTACTCTTATCGACTACGACTCATTGCTCTGAGAGTATGACCTAGAGTTGCACCCTGGACCCATTTACATCATTTATAGGTGACCTTGCGCTCAACTGATGACATTCATCATTGGTTGTTGACTGAGAGATTTCCCTTGTGTTCGATGTCAACAACCATTATTACACATGGGGATTCGTGTGGTACCTTGGTTTCCATTTGACCCCATTGGTGGACTCCTCGTCTTTGTTAGTAGTCTTCATCATTGGATACTATTCAGAGAGTTTATGTCGTGTGTTATTCCATATCATACACGTCATAATCGTGCCTTGATGTGGTTCCTTCAATATTTATGTCTGAGTTCTTCCAAATTTTTGGCCTCTTGCTAGATGATGGAGGATTCCTTAATTCCTTCCTTCAAATGAATCTCTTGTTTGAAAATAATAGGTGTTCTTGTTTAACCATAGATAATATAGCAGTATTGTCACCCAACCATAGGCCGAAGCCACCCCCGAGCACCTTAACCTTGACAAAGAATAATTCTGGAAGCAAACCCTAGGCCTAATAACCAATCAATGTAGCGTACCTCTCTCTAGAGCTAGCACACAAGGAAAAAATTCCAAACCATAACCAATAGAAAGTCCAATCCTAAACCAAGAATACAGGTTGTAGTAGCTGCGACTGACTCTCCAGACTTGCGCACTTACTCAGTTTCTACAGTGCGCACTCTTACATTTCTGTAGTTGCGAGCTATGTGTGTCAAATGAGATTTGGCGTCCTATATTTATACTGTTTCTCCTTAGCTGTCTAGGACGACTTCTCATTTTGGAGGCTAAAAGCTCAATATTAAATATTTCCTTTAGCCAACTTGTTTTCTAGGGTTATGTCCAAAGATTTAGGGTTTCTTCTTGCTTCACAAAATATTCTATTCTTGTCAGAGTTACACGTGGCGGTTAATACCTCCCACAGCTACCATAATATCAACACTCCCTCCTAGCTAGGGAGGTATTGAAATCAATGGCCTTAAGCACAAACATACCATTCAACTGGTAACATCATCATAGCCATACAAGTTATCTCATGATTAGATCACGAGCACCATCATCACTGTCAGTATCATTTGATAACATCAACTGCATCATCTCTCGAAGCCATACTACATCTGAGTAATCGGGCATGATGTTGAATAAGTCACTCACTCCACAGAGTGATACAAGAACCATTCTTCTAATCCAGACATATGTCCTAGAAGAATAATTATTCCAATAGATGTTGGATGCCACGCCATGGGCTACAAGGACTATTCTTCTCATCCAGACATACTTCCTAAAAGAATAAATGTCATGGACCATTTTCCACCTCGAGAATCTTTGTCCACTAGCACACTGACTATCCATCTAGTTACTAATAATTTTCAACATTACTGATAGTCTACATGGAAATCAGAACAATATCATTCAATAGAACACAACTATGTCTATCCATAGTAGTACACAACTACTATTTGGTGGTACACAACCACACCAAGTAGCGCACGACTACTTAATCAGTGACACATAGTCACAACCAGTGGAACACATCCACCACAATAGCATACATCCATTGTCCAAAGACATACAGTCTCCATAGCAATCATATCTAATATCAACCTGCATAGAAACAATATCATGATATAAACTGAGTCATCTGGGCCATTCTTCCACTCACATATGTCAGATATGGAAGAGCATATGCCCTCAGAAAATAAAACATCAACCATGGGCTATCTGGACTATTCTTCTCAATCATAGAAGAATAATTGTCCATGATTTCTGATCCTATACCATTCACTTAATTGGTCCATTCCTCTGACACTAGTCATAGTGAAACCTGGAGACAATGAGTCTACCCTAGGGAATGCCTGTCCCTGATTGTTGAACCTGGACCATTCACCTAACTGGGGCATTCCTCCAACACTAATCATAGTGAAACATGAATAGAATGAGTCTTCCCTAGGGAATGATTGTTCGGACCATTTCCTAATGGAAATGATTATCTTGCACCAACCTCCAAAATGAACCATTCTTCGAAACTACTCACAACTGTGAACTTCGAAAGAATGATTGCTTGACGAGGAGGACCATGTTGATGATTGTAGCTACGTGAGACATTATCTAGCTTACAAACCTGAGATAAATCCCATGAGAGGGGTGTGTGGTTCCTATCTGAGACAGAGCGGGAACGTAGAGATGGCCTCCTTACAGGGAGTTGAGAAGAACTCCAGATGATTCTCCTGTGTAACGCAATGAGAAAGGAGAGCTGCAGAGTTGGACGTGCTTGTGGCTGAGCACAAGGTGAACGTGTGAAATCCCAAAGTGTTGGGTGCATCGTCATGAGAATAGAAATGAAGATGATGTATTAGCCTCCTCTGAGAAGAAGAGTTGACCAAAAAATCTAGATGACTCTCATGTGTAATGTAGTGGGAAAGAAGATCTGTTGAGTGGACGTGCCTATGGATGAGCACAGGTGATAACGATCCTAGCGACTGAGCACTAGTGAAGAAGTGGTTCTTCTGTGTAATGCAGTGAGCCAAAGATATGGACATCCCTATGGATGTGCCCCTAGTGGATGAGCACTAGTGGGTGTATAAGATCCCTTGATATATTTTTCAAGAGTCAGACCTGCCTGTAACCCTAATTGTAATGTAAAGGGTACAGGTCGGCCCCACCTTAATGTGACTGGTAATTAATGTAAAAGATCATTAATCTGGTTAATATTAATTATATTATAAGCTAGTGAGGTCAGCCATGTTGTGCCAATAGACACTTCTGTTGACAGGCTCAATCTAGTATAAGTAAAGGTAAATTCCCCATTGAGGAATCATATCTTTTGTGTGAGTTTGGAAATTTCAGCGAGTACACCTTATTGGGAAAAGTGTGCACCTCTCTTGGGTGCTAGTCTTCTAGGGTTTAAGTACCCTCTTTTGTGCTACGTTTTCTTGGTGGTGAAGATATTACTCTTGAAGAATATAGCAAAGGATTTGGCTGGTTTTTCTTTCCTTGTTGAGAAGGTTTTCCCAGGATACTTATTGTGTTCTTGTGCATGGTGCTTCTTCTTGTGATCTTGGTTGTTGCAACATTAATGGTTATCAAATGCTAAAATGGAATGAACTTCATGCTTAACTATTCTTATTGAAAAAACAGCATGGTATCGGAGCATAGGTCTTGAAGAACCCCTGCACAAGCTTTCAAAAGGCTAAACCATCCTCCTGCAGTTTCATACGACCTCTACGGTTTCTGCAGAAATTTGTACGACCCTCACTTGATCAGCCCCTTCACCTCTTTATAAGTTGAAGTTGGAGCTAAAACTTGGACCAAGTTGTACAGACCTCCTTAACGCATCTCCAGAGACCTTCAAAATTAAATTCCGAGGATTTTGAGTTTTTGGCCCTAGGGTTTCTAGGGTGCCGAAATTTCCTGCAGAATCTTGATCTTAGATTTTTGGAACTTCTTGAAGAAATATTTTTCTTAATTCAACAATCATTTATGTGACACTATCAAGTTTATTGTTGGCAGTCATAAGTCCAACAAAATCCAAGGTTACTAATTCAACCTAATCATTAGGTTTTCAAAATCCAGTTGGTGAGAGTTTGAAGAAACCAAACAAATGAAGAATAAAGCCTTAGTAGAAGATAGGCTTGATGGAGCAAGCAACTTCAGCCCCTGGAAATCAAGGCTTTAGGTCACCCTTGAAGAAGATGACCTTTTGGATGTGGTAACTAAAACCTTACCAGACACAACTACAAATGTAGAAAAGAAGATAAGAAAGGAAGAAGATGTCAAAACAATAAAATTAATCATCTACTCAGTAAGAGATCATATCTTACCTCGTATTGCCAACCTGAAGACAACTTATGATATGCATGAAGCATTAAAAGAAATGTTTGAAAGTGACAACACCCTCAAGACTCTTACCTTGAAGAGCCAACTTCAAAGTACCAAGATAACGAAAGGTGACACAGTTTCCATCTTCTTTATGAAGATATCAGAGATTAAAGAACAACTAGAAACCATTGGAGAAATCATGTATGATAGAGAACTTGTCTTAACCACTCTCAACAACCTTCCAAAACAGTGGGAGCCTTTTCTTCAGAGTATCAGTGGAAGAGAAGCTCTACCAACCTTTGATCGTCTATGG
>WSFP011509166.1:0-13222 GCA_009831015.1 Picea engelmannii
CATGAGAATTCCCTCAATTTATAGGAGAGAATGAATTAGTTACTTGGATAAGAATGATCCCAAAATATCAGGGAATCCAGTACTAGGATAACCATTCGAATGCCATCTCATCCTTCTAGAAGATTCTCTTCTAGAAACTTCGAGAATTCATCTTTTTCCTTTCTTAAGAAAGAGTTCGCACCCTATAAGTTCAACACAGTGTGAACTTCTCGCATCCTGGATTAAGGCAACCTTTTAGAATCATGCATTCTCATAGGAAAATATACTAGTAGCCTGCGAACCTCCCTCAAAAATGATATTTCTGGAAAGAGAAGAAAGTAACTTTTCTTAGGAGAAAGTTCTTATGAAGATCCTGAATACACCATCATCAATACATCATCATGATGACCAAAATCATGGGTAACAAAATTCCCCCCAAAGTATGAGGTGGGAACCAATGACAATTGACAGACTTTGTAAGATGCATGTGTGTGTCGAGAACCAGAAGCACATCTAATCGAAAACCTGCGAACAACCAAGCATCTGCAAAATATCATATATATCAATTTCTGAGGTAGGCATTCCCGTACTCGGATCATAGACTGATAACATTGTGGACCTGGGTCATGGCCACCAATCATACATTGTGGATCCATGCCGTCAAAATATAGCATAGCCACCCGGAATACACTGTGGATCTATGCGAAAATTTCAAATCAAGACGACATAGCCACGAGACATACACAGTTGATCTATGTGTTGCAAATTATACATACTCCATCGCAACGTGGATCACAAATATGATATCCAGGGTCTTCAATCTCATCACCCAAAGTATGAATCTGACCATGTGATTACATGTGTTGAAGTCGAACATGGCAGAAACCACTTGATTACCGGTCATTGATGTAACTGTTAACAAGTGCGAGGGAAATCACCATTGATGTCAATGACTCCCAAGGTACCATAGTACAATCCATCAAGTTTGAATGAATGAGTTGAAGTCGAACATTCGATGGAATCTTTCGATCAAGGGTCAATGATGTAAACCCACTGTCAAAAGCGAGAAAAATTGCCATTGAGGCATGCAAGCTCCAAGGTACCAAATAATTTCTAAGTCTTAATTTCGAATAATGAGCTGAATTCGATGGAAAAAAACTCATCACAGGAGGGCCTTGATGTATCCCCCATCAATGACATGAAATGATTAACAAATTTTGAAGGTGAAACAAAGTATGATCTGAATTGGACTGGACACAGGGAAGGCCGACACGAAGAGAATGGATAACTGCAGATGGCTGACTCAATATAGGTTTTTGATGGACTTCTCTTGAACATATGAATGACACGACCAATGATTTGGTAGCATTGAATCAAAGATGACATAGGGAATAACCTTGCAGCAAATCGAATGAGAGACAAATGGATTTCCCAAATCGACTTCAAATGATGAATAGGGGGTGTCATGTTCAAGAGCGACACTTACCGCCAATCAATACGAAGATGAAAACATATCCCTTTCCCAAATTTTCCCCCACCATTTTTGGTGAGTAACTCTTTATTTTTACGAAAGCTTGAGGAGGATAACATATGCTTGTTGATGTAAGCTCATCCTTTGGATGAGTCCCTCGGAGTATGTTTAACGAACCCTAAGAAGGAGTGGTTCGGTCCCATCATGGGTCTGTCAATGTTTGTTTAACGAGTCCAGAGATATAAAACTCGAAGGTTTTTCAAGATTATAGAGTTTGGAAAAACAATTAAAAGAGAACTCTCTCAGTTCCTTTTTCATAAAATAGTCTGGATAAGACCGAGAAAGAGATAAATTATCGCTCGCCAGATGCGTACTTCAAATACATTATCGAGCGTGAGAATAGAAAGGTCGCTCGGTGATATTTTCATGTTTAGAGAGTCTGAAAAGAGCTTAAAGAGGACTCCAGGGGGGTTCCTTTTTCGTATAACCTTGTTGAGCCCAAAAAAGTGATAAAAGTATGCTCGATCACGTTCTCATGTATTTACGAGCACAAGAATGAACAAAAATGACGCTCGAGGTTTTTATATAAAAACCATAAAAAATAATAAAAAACATGCCATAACGAAATGAAATATGTCCATGTCCTTGTATTTAATCATCAATGTCATCACACCCGCAAGTCATTACACTCAACATGACATTAGGAATTAGGTTTAATCGATAAATAAGCATAAAAAACCCAAAATGACAAAGTAAAAGTAAATAAAATGAGTAAATACTCTCTTTTACCACATCATTTTACATTTCCACTATTGAGCTTCCAAAACCCCTCTTTTACCCTCCGAGTTTGGCGTCAATTTGCGGGAGCTATGAGAGACCATTCAACGAGCCATCTGCAACATTAAGGTAAGCTCTTCATCTTTGACATTTTCATGGTTTAAATTTTTAATTTCATTGGTTAATTCTTCAGTTTCAAGTTATTTTTTGAACCCTACATGCGCGTTGGCATTCTCCCAGGAAACCCATACGAGGCCTGCGAGAATGATGCGTTCTTGCAGGTGAGCCTTCAGCCACCTGCCAGGTTCTCGCACTATGCTAATGGGGCACCTGCGAGAACCGCAATGCCCAATTGTTTTTTAATTTTTAGCCAATGAAAAAGATCCAGATCATGAAAAAAGTCATTAATCTTCCTTTTATGTTCCTTGTGCAGATATTTGACCAACAACATGGTGCTTGAGTGGCATGAAAGGGAACATGAAGAGGATAATGCAATGGCCGAGAATCATCCTCCCACCATAGCTGCATTGAGAGATTGTGGGATCTTAAAATACTTTCGCATCCCAGGCATGAGGGCCCAAGTCAGATTACTAGAGTACCTGGTCCGTATGTGGGACCCGGATCAGCAGGTGTTTCATGTGGGGGTCCACACATTGTCCTTAGACATTGAGGACATTTAATTTTTGACCGGATTATCCCAACGAGGATACTATGTGAGTCTGACTGGTAGTAGAGGTGGTGGGCTAAAGATGAGTGAGTACTGCAATCAATACTGCGTACCCGAGGCGGAAAGGAAAAAAGGAAAAGTGGCCATCTGGGGGGTACAAGACTTAACCCTTCATACTATCCTTTTCACTATAGCTCAGATGGATGGGAGTTCTGCTCCTCATATGGCATTACAGAGTTACTTCCAGTACGCCATCGAGTGTACTGAGCCTCGAGTATTAAACTAGGAAGATGTTGTGCTTCGCAGTATCAAAAAACAATTAACCAAATGTAGGCGAGGTGACCTGAAACAATTTGGGTATGGATCTTTACTGGTATCCTTATTCCTCGAGCGGGTCCCATTACTAAGGCTACAGGTGGAGTGGAACATACTGGGTCCCAAGGATTCGCGGATGTTGAGATGGTGTCAGCTTATGGCCCGGCAAGTAGCAGGACCAGTCATCAAATATGATGATACATTCTTTGACTGGCTTCAACCATAGATGCTGATGGTTGATGACTACGCTTATGCTGGGTTGGATTTCCAAGGAGATACGGATTTGGCATTGCCAGAAGATGCTCAGTGGGGTGACCTTGGTAAGAAGTATACTCATTTTCTCTTTTTAAATGTTTTTATAAATTTTTATCATATGCAAATGTTTTCTTTTATATGTTCATCCAAAGACTAACACAAAACTGTTTGTTGATAACACAGATGTTGGACCGTATAGACCTCATGGCACTTCTCCTATCCAGAGGTGAGGAGAGGTAGAAGTAGCAGCACCACAGTATGTTGAGGATTATCAGGTGGTGGAACAAAATTTAGAGGGCCTAACTGCAGACATTCCAGATATGACTCTGGAAGAGGTTCCACGACACGATTAGTGTCATACTGTAGGGGTATCAACATCTATGAGTCGACTGCTCCGTAGGGTTGCTAGGGAAATCGTGTGTTACCGTGATCGTCATCCGTGACATCACTTTGTAGAAGCTATAAGCTTCCATTTTTGACATTTTGGTCTTCGGACAAACTTTTGTAAAAAACAAACTCTTTTGATCATTATATATATACAGACAGCTTCTACTAGTTTACTTTACATTGTGTGAATTTTTTTGTGTATGACTTATAAATGATTCAAATGTCTGTCTAATACATAATTAGCCAAATCATATGTTAATGTATTTAGACATCTAGGAATATGTTGATATTCAATGTGATCAAAATAACGTTCCAAGAGGCGAATTCGAAAATACACCCGTAACAAGGTAGGACTTCGAATAGAGTAGATATTACTTAACTGTAGTACTACAAGATGCGAATCAAGTCGCACAACCAAATGACAAATTCCGAGTGAGATAGAATCAACCAATAATTCAATAAAAACGTTATACTCTGCAATGTTTTTGGTCGCACGGCCAAGACATACACCTCGTAAAGATACAAGTTCGTTTGTTGGGGCATAAATTTCCCATGCAACGGAAGCAAGGTTCCGAGTACTACGGCTAGCACCATCAGCAAAGCCAATATAGGGTAGCGAAGACTTCGACATCTGGAAATCAAACACAACGTCACATAAGGGCAGAGACCAGATAACGACCAAAGAAACCTATAGTAGCACACACAAAGTATGATACATTAAAATACAAGTACTTATGCACAGATGACTTATGCATAGTACTTCTTTAACTACAACCCATTTCTGGGTTCACTCAAAGGGATACCATCGTAATCTACCAGCTCATATTCTCCTTTTTCAAAAACTCGGCGAATAATATAAGGACCTCGCCACATGGGTTCAAATTTCCTAGCTCCTAACAAATCTTGATCTTATTCATAAAGAAGAACAAGATCACCTTCTGAGAAAATGCGAGGCTTGACATGCTTGTCATATTGGGCCTTGACACACTTCTTCTGGGCTTCTATTACTAGGGTGGCATCCCGTCGAGTTTCGTCTAATCACATTAGATACAATAGACGTTCTTCTTCAGTAGAAGTGTTGGGTAGGAGTTCTACAACTAGATTTAGAGAGGGTATCTCGCATTCTATAGGAAGAATGGCTTCCACACCATAGACTAATCGAAAAGGCGTAAACCCATTAGCAGACTTGACAGATGTCCGGTATGCCCACAATGCCGAAAACAACATTGTGTGCCAACTTGTTTTATGAATTCCTATCATCCGTCGAAGCATAGTTATAAGAACTTTGTTGATTGCTTTGACCTGGCCATTAGCTTGTGGATAATAGAGCATTGAGTTATCATGATGAAGACCCAACTTCTCCGTAAGTTCAAACATCATAAAATTCCTAAAGTGGCTACTATGATCAGTGATGATAGCTTGGGGAACACCAAAACGAGCTATGGCATGATTAAAAAAAAACAAGGTTGCAGTCTTTCCAGTATTATCGAATGTTGGCATCGCCTCGACCCATTTCGTAAAGTAATCAACGACTACAATGATGTAACCATGCCCCCCGACTAAGTGAGGGTGACATGTCATGAAATCAATGCCCCATTTCGCAAAGGGACCAACTGAGACCACAGGATGAAGAGGAGCAGGATGTGATCGAATTTTCTGATTGTAGGTCTGGCAGGCATGGCATTTCTGAACGACAGTAATGTAGTCATTAAACAAAGAAGGCCAAAAATACCCTGCGCGTAAGATCTTCTGGGCAGTAGCATACCCAGACATATGACCACCACATGCTCTAGAATGGCAGTCATTCAGAGCTTTCTCGGCTTCGTCAAACATTAGACAACGTCGAAAAACAAAGTCAATTCCCTTATGGTAAAGAGTATCCCTGAGGATAATGTATTGACGAGCTTGATAGCGTATGCGACGTCGTGCGGTACTAGACAAAGCAAGCTAGAAAGTATGGGTTTGGAGATAGATAATCATATCCCCATACCAAATATTGTCAGTGCTAATAAGGAAAAGAGATTCATCAGGTAATGAATCTACTGCTACATTTTCCATTGCAGAGTGAGGAAAATCGCATATCAACTTAGAAAAAACTAAGGATTTCTTAGACTTGGCATGATCGAATTCCAAATCAAACTCCTAGAGTATGACTATCCATTTGGAGTATTTTTCCCCTAGCAATTGACGTGTCAAAATATGTTGCATAGGGTTGCAATGAGAAATCACCGTAGTCTTCCATGAGAGGATATAATGCCGTAAGCGTTGGACATCTTGAATGGCAGCTAAGGCCAGTTTCTCAACATGTAGATACTTGATTTCAGTGGGTGTAAGACTTTGAATCAAGTAATAAACAACATGTTCGTCATGCACATCATCCTCTTGGACGAGAACCATGCCAATAGTGTACTCCGAGGCAGAAAGATAAAGGAAATAATCGTGACTGTAATCGGGAGGAAAGAGAAGCAGAGCGCACGTAAGGGACAACTTCAAAGCTTCAAAAGAATTGTTGGCAATGGTATCCCAGACGAACTCTGAATCTTTCTTTAGTAGCCGCGTAAAACCACGAGTGATCTCGGCGTAACTTAGGATGAAACGACAAAGAAAGTTTGCTTTCCCCTGCAAACTTTACAACTGGCGCAGTGTAGAAGGAGGAGGGAGATTAAGGATCACCTCAACCTTAATAGGATCCACCCAGATCCCTTGACGCGAAATGATAAAACCTAGAAGACGACTAGACAATCTGATCGACGAAGGGGGTAGGAAAGTTTTCCTTGGGACAAGATTTGTTAATATCCCTATAATCAACACATACACGAATACTGCCACCTTTCTTGTCAATCGGGACAGGATTGGAAACCCATTCTGTAAGATCCACCGGATAAATAAAGCCGGATTTCAAAAGTTTTTCAACTTCGAGCTTTATCGCAGCCGCTTTATTGGGGTGAACTGGATGAAGGAGTTGTCGAATGGGTTTAGCATTGGGGTATGTCTTTATCTCATGTACAACAATTGTAGGGTCGATACCAGGAATCTCTTTGTAACTCCAAGCGAAGATATCATGAAATTCTTTAAACAGGGAGGTATAGGTGACGATTTCGTCGGAAGAACACGAAGCTCCAATATGAACATTTTCAACAATCCCAGGTTTAATAGATATGTCAATGGGAATCGTGGGCGAGATATTACTGAGGTTCCCTTCAGCAAACACATCTTGTGTAGACCTGGGAACAATCGTGATGTCAACAACGATCAATGGAGTCGAAATCCGTTGGTAGTTCTCAAGAGTGTGTTGTTCTAGAAAGAGAATGGAGTGATGATGTCCATCGTCCCAAAGGGTGTCCTCCATTACGGACATGATCATCTCGTCAGTGGGAAAAATAACATGAAAAGGATCAGGAGACAACTCATCAAGAGAAGGGGTAGAAGGTGTTGTCGTTTGAATCGCATGACAAGCAGACTCAACCGGACTTAACGACATTGCGTCGCTGAAACGAAGATGATCTCTGGGGTCAGGGACTATCCAAGGGTCAGAAGATGTAGGAAGTTCATGAGGCATGGTGGAGATCATGTTTATAGAAGCAATGGATGAGCGTGGAACATTGGGCGGTGGAATGGGGAAAGTACCCATTAATGAGGAGTCCTTTAAAAGGCCGACACCCACGTTCTCATAACCCAGCGAGGTTTTAGCAATAAACGCCAGGTTGCCAGTACGAGTTTCGGAATTGAAGAAGGCAAGTTGGTCAATGGTAACAACCTTTCCTTGGTGAGGGAAACTTACTACACGAAAAAGTGTTGACACAACGGCGGGCATGGAATCGATCCAACTGCGGCCAAGTAAAAGATTATAATCAAGGGGAGCATCGAAGACTTCCACTTCAACTTGGACCATTTTACCTTCTAACATGAAAGGCAACGAAGGGAGAACATCGTAAGGCTTAAAACCAGATCCATTGAAGGCTTTAAGAGTATTTTGTGATTCCTTCAAGGTAGGAGAGCCAATGGCTTTCCAGCAAGCAAAAGACATTACACACATTGAGGCACCCTCGTCAATAACAGTTCGACAAATGTTCTTTTCAGAGACAAAAACTTGTATCTGGAATGCTAGTTGAGCGGGTAACCTGGGAATGTGATCTTCCAAGTCAAAGACTATCAAATTTGTATTGGTTGGGTCAATTCAATCTATAGCTTTCAACAGTGCCTTCCATTGTGCTGGAAAAGACTGAAGGACTTCAAGGGATGACATCGCTGAAGGTGCCTGGGCTAGATCTTCAACAATGTTGTAGTTCTGGGCCGCACAAGCATGAGGATTGAAAGCCGACTTCCTAACGAAACCCTTAGGGGGAGGTCACAGAACTGTGTCAAGGATTGGTCGTTCGAGATGAAGAGGATCGTTAGTAGGTGGAGTCGGTGGAGAGGGTTGTACCAAAGAAGGAGGTAAATCGTCAACCTTCTCCTTAGATGGAGAATAATCTTTGGTTCTAGTCATGAGTGCAACATTGTTCTGCTTAGAATCACCAGTACACATCAAAACATATGATGTAGTAGAAGAAGATGGTTGTTCATGAATGACCAATTGAGCCTGTTGTTGAGACGGGAAGGGTTGGGACAAGACAACCGGTGCAGGGGGTTTTGGGGTTCCCTGAAGGAATATAGTGACTTTGGCACGTTGTGGACAATCCTTCGTGTAGTGATCATCACCACAGATAAGGAAAGGGTATTGTGGTTTGCGCTTATCTTGATCTTCAACAGGGGTATTTTTAGGTTGCTCTACTTGATTATTATTTTTTCCCTCCTTATTCTTGCCTCTCCCCTTTTTAGATTTATTTTAACCGGCTGGGGTAGATTGGACGACATTTACCTCATAATTTTTTCCGGTGGGAGTGGTAGGAGACAGAGCATTTTGAACATTAGAAGAAGAAAAATTAGGGTTTGTGCTTGAAACATAATGCGATTGGGCTTGGGCAATACCAATCACACCGTCGGCCGCATCTGAGGCAGCTGGAGTAGTTGAAGTGTTGGAAGCATTAGGACGAGGTAAATCAGGAAGTAAATTGTAAATATTTCCCATTTGTGAATAAACGAGATCAAGATATTGAGCACGAATTATAACCTACTCTTCCATGACAACGCCACCCATGGAAATCTCCTTACCGATTTCGTTCACAAATCATTTTGTAAACCATTATGCCAATAACTGATCAGGGAGTTCAAGTTTAAGGAGACATCGTCTCCTTCACCACTCATGGATGTGATCAGATATATGAGTGCCTTTGTTCTGTTTGAAGGAAGTTAAAATCTCAGTCCCTGTATCATAACGGATCGGTAACTGGTAATTTGTAAGGAAGGCCATAGCTAGAGTGTTGAAATCAGAGAAGAAACCTCGTGGCAATTCAATATACCACTTCGCAGCAGAACCTGTAAGAGTTCATTGAAAAAGATGCAGACGAATAGATTCATCCATCAATGAGTTGGATGAAAACCATAGGTGAAAATTCATAACGTGATTGTTTGGGTCCTCTCCCACTTTGTCATCGAATTTAGGAATGTCCGATGGAAGCTTTGCTAGAATAACAGGCCATTGGGGAGAGTGACGAATAGGATCATTTAAAATCCTAGACAAATATGGCAAATCCAAAGTAGCAAGAAAAGGTAACTGTCTATTCACCTGTGGATACTGGTGGCTTTGGGGTGGAAACCCCGTCGACAAACCAGTAGGACCGTAAGCAGTCTGCCCATAATGGGAAGACCCAGGCTGATTCAGTGGTGGTTGGAGAGGATAGTAACTCGAGGGATTGTATCCCTGAGTGGGGACATGAGTTTGAGCATTCGTACCCCAAATAGGATTAGGTAGACCTGGAGTTTGGTACCCCAGTCGTTTGAAGAAGATTTTGTAGCATCTGATTCCAATACTGGGCCAAAGCAGGAGGTATATTTTGTCCAAAAGGTGGGGTTGGTCCCCCTATCATAGGTGGAGTGCCAACCGGAAGTTTTGTTCCAATTGAAGGTTGGGTAGTAATTGGATTGTGTTCAGTAATAGGAAATGGAATCGTACCACCTTTCCCACCAACGGGAATCTGCAAGTGAGGTGTAACAGACGGTATAGTTCCACTAGGATTAGGATTGCCAGAAGGAAATTGAGGGAGTGTTGGAATAAAACCAGGAATAGGGTGCCCATGAAAAGAAGGACCACCAGGAGTACTATATGGGATTTGCGGAAGTGTTGGAACAGAAGTATTCAACAAATCATTCAACACATGGTATCTAGGTGGTAGTGTCGGAGTGACATTGGGCGTTCGCTGTAGTAAACCCAGTTGGGACACTCATAGTATTTGTGAGATGGGCCATCTCGGCAGGGAGATTAAAATGACAAGTGGTATTCACCGGTATAGTCTCCATATTAGAAAACACCAGAGGGTTGATTTCGGAGACCACAGGTGAATCAGGAATAAAAAGGGCCCTTCGAAAATTACCTGCAGACCAAAAAGGATCTTGGCCTTCTACACTGAGAAAAGGCCCAACGGGTGATCCAGAAGAAGTAACAACTAAGTTTCTGGAAGAAGGTAATCGCATAAAGGGTCATTCACCACAGTGAATTCGAAATTCCTCTCTAGTATTGGTAATTCGAAAAGGTTCTAGAGAGTCAGTTGATTCCACTTGTGGTGTGGCAACAAATGCGGCTTCACCTTGCTGAGGAGAGTCCTCAGGTGTAGCTGTAGGCAAGGGTTGTGAAACATCCATATGCTCTGGAGATAAACCCTACATTCTACGCGAACGACGTGGGGGAGCTATTGTAAATGAGTGACAAGTTCCACGAAGAAAATCCTATGGTCAACTTCGAGAAACAAAAAACACGCGCTAGTAAACAAAATCTAGGAAGCAATCACCAGGCAAACAAGACCTTCTAATTTCGAAGCCACTAGTTGGTGATGAAATCCAACGTCACAACAACGAGACGAGAAGGGGAGGGGATATGGTGGAAAAGTTACTTTGACGACCTGCTTAATGGACTTACACCCTGGTGCAAGCTCCCAAACATAATCGTGGGTATACCCTCCAAGGAGCCCGAGTGAGTTTGATCAACATCAATTCCAGGTACCGTGAAGACTTTCCCCTCCACAGTCACCTTGGGTAAGAACCTAGAAAGATAGGCCACTAAGGTCACCACCAACAACAATAAATCCTGGGGGAATAGTCGACAATCCGATCCACACGCAAGGGTAGGGTATCTAGCCCGCAATCAACTCAAAAGGCTTCCACTCATCATTGTGGGTATACCTCTGAGTGATCCCCATAATACATGCAATCTCTACACTGACACCAACAAAGCAGGGTGAGTAACTTTGCTGATATCAATGCGACCTAGTGTTTGACCCTTGTGTGAGAAGGGCTTCCCAGGACAAGATGTTGCAAATGGAATTTATCACTCCCTAACACAAGATGTTATTGTGTGTTTTGTGCTTTTGGAGAGTGTATCTCTCTTCCTACTCCAAAGCTCTAGCCTAGCTAAATGTTGGTGTGAAAGAGCCCTAGAAAAGAGTTACTAGATAAATTTTATGATTACGCAATGTTTTTAAGAGTTGTTGTTTACTCAAAGGTAACAGAAATGAAACTTATGTTGTATGACTTTGACCCAAACAATGCAAGGATGAGAATGAAATATATCACTTTTCGTTCAATGAATCCTATGTATGGGAGAGAGAGAAAGTTTTCCAGATCAACCATGTACTACAATGCAAAATTTCCTTTAAAATGCAAATACAAACAATCATTTATCAAATGACAATGCTCTATGTGTCTTTTTAAAATACTTCAACAATCTCAATAATTTGATTTTCAAAGTTTTCTAAAACAAAAAGAAATTTTTGAAAGAAAAACCTTTTGTTTAATTTTCAAAAAAAATCCTCACTATGCCAATGAGAATACAGAAAATCAAAACGCAAAGAATCAAACAATGACAAACCCAATCAACTCTTTCAATGAAAGCAAAAATAAAGAGCAAACCAAAGTAGTCCTCTCAATTTGCAAAAGAAAAAGGATCTTTCAAACCAATAAGCAAAAGAGAAAAACCAAGTACTCAACTTTCAACCAATCACTGGTTCTCAACTAATCAAACACACTTAGAATCTGAAGTCAGAGAGAATGGTTTTGCCATGAAGAGTCAAGAAACGAAAGTCAATACACAAAGGACAAGAAAAACCTTGAAATCCTAAGACTGTTTACGCATGCAAACTAAAGCAAGAAATATATCAATCAATGGTCCAAGAAACTCAAAAGAGGTAATCCAACTAATCTGAGCAGTTAGAAAGACCAAAACTCAACTTGAAAATTTTTAAAAAACGTGTTCGCAGGCAAGCAATATTACACAGTGAGAGAATCACTGATTCTCGCAGGTGACCCTTAAGCAGGGTGCGAGAACCTCGCACTGAAACCTATAGGCAAGGTGTGAACCTTACCAATTCTCGCAGGATGCAATGAAGTGCAGTGCGAGAATTACTGAACATAATCAAAAATTTCAAAATTGAAGCAAAATTGACAAAGGCTTCTGGACCCAGAAGGTCTATCAGGATATCCTGAAGACTCTGAGACTGATAAGACAGGAGAAAAATGAAACAAGAGAAAATGGCCACAGAAAAACACAAAAAGCCACAAAGAAAATGGGATTGTTCCCTAGTGGAGTCGCCAATTTTGTTATTGGATAAATCCGTAAGTGCGGACACAAACCGATCTCCCTAGATCCACCTGGATCTAGAACAAATCAAGACAGAATAATACTCTTTCCCTATATTTTGACTATTGAACTAAGTAGGAGGCAAGAACAAGTAACATACCTTATAATCGCTTCCTATGGTCTTTGTTGCTCCCGCTTCACTCCAATGCTCTCGTGTAATCAAGACCAAGACAACACAAACCAATCAAAGTGAAGACAACTCAATATATTCAACAGTCAATCTATGTATATGATCAAGGAGTTATACAATAAAGTGGAATCAGCTTTATGGGAAAGAGACATATTATTGTATCATATTGATGGAAAGTAAAGATTACAACCTGAGCCTTGATGTTGCAAACTTCCTTTCGATGGCCCTTGGCTCTGACACACACACTTGCTCACTTGCATGAAGAAGATCAAAACCCTTATGATATCCTTGCTGGAGTTTCCAAGCTGTTGTAACTTCAATCCTTTACACAATTCTTTCACTAATTCTCCAATGAATCTTAACCTTGTTTGCTTAACCTTTTCCATGAGAATTCCCTCAATTTATAGGAGAGAATGAATTAGTTACTTGGATAAGAATGATCCCAAAATATCAGGGAATCCAGTACTAGGATAACCATTCGAATTCCATCTCATCCTTCTAGAAGATTCC
>WSFP011509169.1:0-13222 GCA_009831015.1 Picea engelmannii
CTTTAGTTGCTGGTAGTAGGAATGAAACATAGCATTGGACTACCATTGCTTCGACATTTCTTTGGTGTACCACAAGGTAGAGAACCTAGCGGCCAATGACTCTGAGGGTTCGATCTCAGAAAAGGTGGCTCCTTCAACCATTTTCCAAGAAACAAATGCGATCAAAATGATCAACCAGATGAAGTGGAATTTATATCCCAAATCCTGAGCTTCACGACAATCCTTCTCCAGTTCATTGATGAGGTAACTAGCCCAATTCATATGCATTCCCTCCACACATTTTCCTGTGAGGTCCACCATGAACCCGATGACCTGTGTGGGGCAATTCTTTCTTATGAGCTTTCTAGCTATGAGTTGGCAAGCGAGGCACACCGTGCCATCCTAGATAGAGGCTACCCTGTAACCTCGATTTCCCTTTTTGACTTCTTCGTAATCTTCCTTGATGCGTTGTGCTAGAGAGCGGTCTGAGGCTTTCCCTGGATAAAACTGTTGAGGGACAGTTCCCTACATACTTAATCTTGTAATCAGGTGAATCAACATCGGATCCATAGTAATCCTTCAATTGAGCCATAGTTATCTGCCATGATAGCATGAAAAGAGGAGTTTAACGCAAGTGTTAACCTCCTAGTGATGACCAAAATGAGGAATGTTCATCACATTTATCACAGTGGACTACATGAGCTCCTTAATCCATCGCTGGGAGATGAGGTGAGGCTTCTTCCCAGTTGTCTTCTTCAAGTATCGGTGGGGTATGAGCATAGAATATTTTTTCCTATCCCCTAGGTTTAATTCGTTGTTCTTCAGTAGCAGGATCTATCCTAACTAGCTCCCGAATATGCGTATTTCCTTCGGAATGTATGCGGTGAACAAGGTGTACTCATAGTCTCGTGGAATGTTGTAACAGTTAACTGCACCAGCCAAAGGTGGGATGTACTCTGGTAAGATCAATGGTATCTACTTTGCATTAGCCAGATCATCGCGATACTTACTTTGTTGCTCAATTGTGGGGTTAACACGACTAGAACGACGTCCAGTCGTAGGGGAAGCCTACAGTCCCCTGGTCGAGGATGCCTGGACACCTTCAGATAACTATCTGTCAGCCATTATCCTCTTGAGTACCTCCTCGATAGACTTCTCTAATTCACTTGGTTCTCCCGACATTCTAACTTTAAACAGACAGGTTGGGGTAGGCGAACAGAGAGGCGGGGTAGACAAACAGATGGAAAGGTTTAGATTTTGATAACACAATTCGACACATAGTCAATTCTCTTCTTGGATCAATTAATCACAGGTGGAAAAAAATGGTCCCAGCACAACATCCAACGGGTTAAATAAGTGAGGCACCGTAACAGATTCTTCCAACGGCTAGGAATGCTTTCATCATTGCGAATATGTATGTTATGGCACGGTCTCAACGTCCCAAAAGTGGTCCATCCACCCATAAATGTGTTTTATAGTCATTCTGGTGTGTCATTATAATGGTTGGGGTGCCTCCAACTATCATATAGCTTCGCCAGGGTGAAGTCCCATTCCACGCGGTCCTATTGTTCCAGCTAGGTTCAAATCCTATGAACCTGCCTCCTGCAAGGTTCCAGTGTGTAAAGTCTTCCATCTGGTCTCTATAGCTTCCTATAGCTTTTCCATCTTAGATTTCTTTTTACTAAGCTTCCTTTCCTTCTTTCTTGTTATTTGATTTTCTCTAAATGTTTCTAGAATCCTCTTTCCATTCTTATTCTTATCTTCTCCTAGCATGGTGACTTCGCAATGCTGATGTGCTCTCAAAGGGTTCGAATTTAATATCCCTTCTCTTATTAATTACAGGGTGGGTATTCTTCTTTCTTGAATAGATAGGTCCTTAAAACCTTCTTTAATTCTTTCAACCTCAACAACTAATTCTCTTGCCTTTTGTTTCTTTTACTTATCTTCTCATTCTTCTATTATTCGATCTATTTTTCTAGCTATGAAATCCCTTAGTTCTTTCTTTTTCTTTTCTGTAGCTTCTTCCTCTACTTTCCTTCTTATCTGATCTTTCTCAATCCAAGGCTTACCTAATAAAGGTGGGAAATGGGTGATGTCCCCAATAAAATTATTGACTTCAAATTCCTCTTCATTCGATGTTCCATGAATAATAATAGGTACATTAGTAACTCTTCCACATAAGGTTATCATCTTTCCCTTAAACAAGCCTATCCTTCCCAATGAAGATACCACAATAGGCTTTCCCAAAGTTTCCCAAGTGTCTTATGTCATAATATTCACTTGTGTTTCTTCATCCAAGATACAGTCTATGTCGAAGTCTCCTATTCTTACACTTATGCGTTGTTTTACTTTTAGGATCTCTGGTAAACTGACATATTTGTGATTATTCATTGTTTCTTTCAACTGTGATAACATAACCTGATATTTCTCTGATTCTTTCTCTTTATGATTCTTTAAAATTCTCTTAGTCTCTTGACTTCCTTCATAGTTTTCTTGTCTCATGTTCATTTGTTCGAATTTAGCAATCATCCTTGGACAATCCTCAACCTCATGACCAACAATTTTACAACAAAGACAAATAGGACCTGAACCAGGGCATTCCTTAGCAATATGTCCCAGTCTTCTGAAGTTATAGCACAATGTCAATCCTCTCTTTCTCTTGTATGTTCCCCAACCTCTTTTTTATTGCGCACTAGGATCATAGTGTTGGAACTTCAATCTGCAAAAATTCTTTCTAGGTTCATGCATCCACTTATTAGTCCAAAAATTCTTTCTATGAATAGGAATAACATATCTTTCTTCATTTATAATAGCTTTACTTAGATCAAATATTTCTTCCAACTACGCCCTAGCCTTCAGACTAGGACAAAATCTATTGAACATACCTAAATTCATGCTTTCAGAACAAAAATTTCCACTTATCTTACTCTTATCAAAGAACAAAGATTTACCTCTTTTAAGATCTTACCTCTTTTCTTCAGATTATATTTCTTTCTTAGTACAGAGATTCATAAGTCAAGTAGAGTACTGCGCACTTTAGCAACATATCTACACACAGAGCTTCTCTTTCCTTTACTTCAGTTCCCAACAATCATAGTTTTAGGTCCCGAAAATGGAACCATTTGTTGGCATAGGGGCAGACCGAGGGTTCAACGCTTCAACAATGCACCAAAAAAACCATAACTATCGGCCCTTTCGGCAACACCTACAGAGCAGACGAAGTCTCACCCAAGGTACAAGCAGGGGGGGTTATAGGATGCAGGTGTATGTAACCAAGCTGGGACATAGATCTGTGATAATAACACTTCGCATAGTACTCTATTAGCACTTAGGAGATAAGATGCATTAGTTCATTATCTTTAATAACAACGCAAAACATACCCTAATAGATATCGGCGCAGTAATAACAAAGATTAAGCACTTCAACCACTTATCACATAGAACTGCATTATATCTACATTCATTCATCCTTAACTCAAGTAAAGAACTAAGCAACAATATATCTATCTATCATACATAACATTCAAGGCACTGAGAATATTCATAACATAACCAAAAAAGCCCAAAGTAAACCAAAGACACAAGATATATGTGGTTCACCCCAGTGTGGAGCTACGTCCACCAACTTCTTCATATTCTTTATTATTCTTCAATCTCTTACATTCAGTTTCTCATGTGCACTAAGCCACAGAGTCGATCTTTGCACTAGACAGGAGATCTGTGCACTAAGCACCAGATCCTCCTTCCCAAAACTAGGTCAAGGAACAAAGCCAACTTATCTATCAAGCACATAGCCTTCCATACACATTTTGTTGCACAAAGAAACTCAGAACCACTTGCACTTAGTTACTTCCGACTATCCACTACTCTTCTACAATACATTCTTGTTTATTTATACTTTTACAATCCCTTACAAAAAGGCCTAAATATGGGAGAACCCATGGGCCGACATCCCATAACCCATTAAAAAGACCCTAAGAAACCCCTTGTTGGGTCCACATAGCCTGCAAAATAAGTGAGATCCACGATCTCAACTCTTCCTGGGCACTCCATCTTTGACCATCCTATCCAAGTCCAAAAGTGGTCCAAACCTAACCAAGTTTTCCTCAAAACTTGGTCGAGGGCCAACAAGTAGAATGATGCATATAAATATATATTTTATGGTTGAATGATGCTACCTACACTTAAGTTTTACTTTGCACATTTAGAGTAGTTGTATTCCTGTTTTAATTGGCATGGACAATTGAATGAACTTAAATTTCATGTTGTGTTTTACTTATGCATTTTAAATTGGTAAATCTGAAATTTTATTGGGTCATTTTAGTAGTGACATGACCTAGCTATTTTAGGGATTTTGTACACTGCAGGAGCTAAGCTCCCTTATGTTTTACCAACACCTAATATAGGAATAGAGACATAAACTAAGGATGTTCCTAGATCTTATTCATACATGAAAACAACCAAAGAAGACGAAAACCTCCCAAAGATCAAAGCAATCATGCATGGATTGACAATAGATCTAATAGTATATCTTAACACATAATTATACTAATTCTCCACCAATGAATACATAACGTTATATGAAAAATTAGATAGAGAGAAACATCAAGTATGTCTTATACTAATCAAAGAAGCAATATTACAACTTACATATGTAGACTTGAAGAGATGGCCTCCTTCCAAGCTCCTTGCCCAAATCTTGCAACCAAATCAACCGAGTAACTTTGCTAGCTCTTTCCTCCTCCCTTCCCATGGGAAATGGCTTGGTGTTTATAGGGATTTAGGGACAATTCCATGTAGTTATTAGGATATGATTCTTGAGCTCATAATGGAATCCTTTTTGAGGCTAAACCCTGAAAAATCAGTGGGAAGTCTCATCCATCGAAACAAAATCCAAAAATAGGAGCTTCTAGTATTGGTCACTCCCTAGACACATAGATAGAGTGACTGGTCACTCCTTTTTAGGAAAAAATGAGAGACCATCCCTTTTGTTCTCACCCTCAATGAAGGAAAAAGGTGACCAATTTGGAATTTGGATGGAAACTCAAGGAAGAAGTGGTAGGTTTTAAGGATTAAATAAGGGGTTTCTAGGGTATAATGACCTAGTGATTAGGTGATCTTTAGGTTATAATAACCTAAAGATTAGGTGGAAAATAAATCTATAACATATGCCCCCTAAAGTGTGAGGTCAGAAGAGGTGTTTGATGGCCAAAATACTTTATAAATCAAGTCACATAGCTTTGGAAAATTAATCTTTAAGGAGAGCATCGCCATTCTTGCAGAAAAAGATCCCCAAGGCGGGAATACCCATGCTCAGTAAGAAAGACAAGAGCATAGTCACCATAAATACACTGTGGATCCATGCATGATATGAGTGATGGGATGATGGCCACAACATAATACACCATGGATCCATCAAGATCAAATCATGACTTGATCATGGCCACGAAAGTATACGATGTGGATCCATGTAAGATGTAAGTGAAATCATAGCCATGACCAAGTACAAATGTGGATCTATATCACATCATACAAATTAGTGAGATGACTCAATAAATGAGCAATATGTGAAGTGCTCTTGAATATTCTCCATTTCAACTTGGGAAAGAATGCCATCTAATAGGAGTGTGATCTTATCCCAAGGTATTCATCCTTGATCCAAATGGTATGAATATACAACATGCAAATAAGTGAGTTAAAGTCGAGAATGGTAAAAACCATATGATTACTGATCATTAATGTATATCGTTAACAGACGTGAGGGAGTCGATCGATGATGATGATGGAACCCAAGATACCTAGTATAATCTACAAAGTGTGAATAAAGGAGTTGACATCAAACACTCACAGATTCATTTGACAGGAGCCAATGATGTAAACCCACTGTCGAAATGCAATGATACCTTCCACTCATGTCTGCAAGTCCTAGGGTATTGATGGGTTTCTATATTTCAATCCTGGATAATGAGGTGGAGTTGACAGGGTGAAATCCATCGAAGGAGGGCCTTGATGTATTCCCCATCAATTGACATGAAACATGTAAATATAGATGGTGTGAAGATCATAATAATAGAGAACAATTGATGCAAGGATGGTCAAAAGAAAGAGGAAAATTAAGACTGCAGGTGGCCAACACAGGAGAAATTCCCTTGAACAAGTATGCATGATAAATAACTTGACTCAAAAACATTAACTCAGATGAATACCATAATAACTGGTGATGGACCTATGGGAGAAAAGTGACAGAATGATGGAAATGGTGGTCAATGAGAGAAAATGGATGACTTGACTATTATATACGATGATAGAACAAGTGCATTGTTCAAGGGCGACTCAAAGTAGTAATAGTTGTCAGATAATGAAGATAACAAGATGGAAAACCCTCTAAAAGTTCCCCACCATGATTGGCTAGCACCTCATTTTAGTTTTACAATCTTGAGGAGGATAACATATTCTCGATGTAGCTCATCCGACGATGAGTCCATTGACATATTTTTAATGATCCCAAAGAAGGAGGGGTTCGGTCCCATGTGGGTCCTTCAATGTTTGGTTTTACGAGTCCAAAGAAGGTAAAATTGATGGTATTTTCATGTTTAGAGAGTCTGAAAAGGTCGTACAGAAGACTCCACAATGAATTTTTTTGTAAAGTTAGTCTCCAGGGTCGGGAAAAGTATAAAACGATACCTAGAGAACTCTTCTAATCATGCTTGACTAGAGTATTACTTTTTCGTAAATAGTCTAATGAGACCAAAAAAGATATAAACTACTACATGAAATACAACAAGATCGCTCGACAATATTTTCGTTTTCTAAAGAGTTTGAAAATAACTTAAAGAGTTCTCTATGATGAGGTCCTTTTTTGTAAGCAGTCTGTCTAGCTCGAAAAAGGGATAAATGTATACCAGGTGGACGTCTTTTCAAATCCATATAACGAGTGTGAGAAGACAAGCATACTCGATGATCTTTTCTTGTTTAAGGAGTCTAAAAAGATATTAAAGGAACCATGCTCGTAGCTACCATAACACAGAAAGAGATTTAATGAGCTTGACACAAAAATGGGAACCATGCTCGTAGCTATCATCTTGATTATGGATTCCAAGAGGATAATACTCTGGAAGGAATACATGTCAAGGGACAAACCTCGATCATGGATTCCAAGAGATATTCGCTATATGGAATAACAACACTCTAGAAGGAATGCATGTCGAGGGGCATGATAGTGGTAAGGAGAGGAGGCTCTAAAATCCCTATCGAAGAGATCACCATGTCAACTACCATATCTAAGTCAGAAGAAGGGAGATATTCCTTCTCATTAGGAGTTGAATGCATGGGACAGGTTGCCACATAATTGACCTGCAAAAAGGCAAATGATGTTGGCATATAAGGACCATTCAGGGAAGTCAGATGGTTGACCATCATATGAGGGAAAATGAATGAAAGTTGGTCTATGGTCATTATGATTCCATTGTGAGGGAAACATATCACTTGAAATATTGTGGTCACAAAAGCTTGCATGGCGTGAACATAGTATCACTTGAGGAGAAAATAAAGTCCAAGGGGTTGTGGACTACCATCACATCAATGTAGACCATTTCCCCCCAAAGTAATAGGAAACTAGGGAAGGATCCCTAAAATTTGACTAACCCTTTTGTTAAAATCCAAGAGATTATGAATCACCGATGCAAGCTGAGGTGAACCAAGAGCTTACCAAGCATTCAAGGATAATATGCTAATAGAAGATCCTTCGTCTATTATAGTTTTATAAATATACCTAACACAAACCTAGACAACTATTTGAAAAGGCATGTAATAAGGGAGACAAGGTTCTGTTAGAGCATTCCAATCAATGGTAATTGCATTACTTGGATGGGGTGTCATTGGAATGAGAGGAATGCCCCCATTTTTCGAAGGAATCCATAGTGACAAGAAATACTTGAGCAAAATCCTCACTCTTCAAAGGAGGAGTGGGATCGAATGATGGGGATATCGAATCTATCACTTGATGGACCAGATTGACCAAGGAGGTACTCATATTGATCACTTGGGTTTCACTCTTCAATGAAACAATGGTATCGACTGATGATGGAATCAAATCAACTACTTTATCAACTGATTCAACTAAGGCTGAAACCAAATTGACCACTTGATCAACCAGATTAACTGAGGAGAGAACCTGATTGACTAGGTCATCAACTAATGGTGGGTTGGAAGAGAGTTTACGATAACCAGTTGGAAGTTGTTGTTGAACATCAATAATATTTTTCAACAGATATGAAGCTTCATCCATGTGGGGAAAAAGGTAGGTGCGGTGCATTTCCTTACATAACAAGCAAGGAAATTTGACTTTACCCTTATTATTTCCAACTTGATTACTAGTCGATGGGTTGTGACTAGCATGACCTCCAGTGGCTGAGGATACAGATTGAGAAGAAAACAAAGACCACACTTCTACGACCTTGAGAATACCAAGGAAATCCTTGAGAAGGTGATCACCCTTGCAAAGCTTGCAAGGAAATTTGGGCTTGCAATTCTTCTTTTTAGACTGGATGACACCATCAACACTCCCAACATGATTCCCAGAGGCTAGTTGATCACTTCCAACATGTCTTGTAGTGGTTGGAAGTGTTCCTTCTTTCTTTTTTTTATTCTTCTTAATATTTCGTTTCTTCTTCTTATTGTCCACCTGGTTACTTGTTGTAGATATTTCACTAGGTGAAGGAGAAGAATGGGAAGAATACCCTATGGGTGAAGAAGGTGGAGGATTAACATGCGTTTGGTGATCCAGGGGTGGAGTGTTTACATATGAAGCATTAGGAGCATTGATGTTCACTGGAGTGGAAAACAACCAAACTAGTAACCCAATCATGAGACCAAGAAGAGTCAAAGTAGCAATGTAAGGTGGACCAATGTGTCCCGCAGAAGGCGAAACAAATGGTATCACTAGAAAAGGGATTCCTTCATTGGTATACCCAGGGATTGATGCCATAGATACATAATCAACCCTAATTTCCACTCACAAAACAAACAACGCGCACTAGAAAATCTTGGAAGCAAACCAAACAAACCAATAACTTCTCACAATGAACGTACTAGTTGGTGATGAAATCCAACATTGTCGAAAAACATGAGAAGGGGTTGGGATGAGCAGGAGGATCAGTTATGTTGGAGACCCTCTTAACAAAATTACTCCCTGGTGTAATTCCCCTTAAAATGAGAGCCACAGGTGACCCTCCAAGGAGCCTAAGTGAGTTTGATCAACGTCTGACCTAGGTACAGTGAAGACTCCCCTTCATTTTCACCTTGTGTAAAGACCCTAAATATTATGGAAAATGAGGTCACTAAATCACAGTCACCCTCCAGGAAGGTACATTCGAAAGTAGGTTCTGAAAGTATGGGCAGGATATCAAGTTTGAAATTCTCCAAGAGGACTAAGAACAAAAGGACCAGAAAAATATCCAGAGGACCCCGAATGGATTTGATATTCACAAAGTTCTGAGACCAAATGAGAAAAGTTGATTCTCAAGAGGAACCCCCAATATACTAATGTTCCACTATGTTTGGTTAAGCCTTGAAGGATAATCTCCACTTCTCTCTCGCATGCGACCTAATGTTTATACCTTATGTAAGAGGGGGGTCTTGGCTATGCTTATATGAAAATTGGATTTTCTCTCCCTATTGCAAGATTCTAATTTGTTTTTAGGTGCTTTGGAGAGTTCACCTCACAACCTATTCCAAAGCTATATCCTAATCTATTGTTGATGTACAGGCCCTAAAAATAAAATTTTCTAGATCATTTTTACTAAGCACTTGATTTTATGGTTATTGGTTTACTCAAGGGTGTGGTAGTGAAACTAATGATGTTTAAAGGACTCGTCTCCAAAAAGGTGCAGAGAATGATGCAATGGAATAATTACTTTTTGATGAAAGCTAGCTAAAGTAGGGACGAGAGTTATTTACTCATGTATGATGATAACTACACACTCAACAACATGCAATATTAATTTTCTTTTCAATGAAAGGGACAACAATGCCAAAAGATGAAATGAAGTTTTTGCAATCTGAAAGAAAACAACTTTCCTAAGCTACTTTTGAAAAAACTCTAGCAAAACTTTATGCTTTCTCTTGTTCTTTTCAAGTAATTGCAATTTGGAAGGAATTCCTTCTATTTATTTTATTCCAATATATAATGTATAATACAATGAAAAGTAGAGAAGAAGGAAGAAAGAAAAGAACCAAATTGAAACACGCAAAATTCAAGGCTTCAAAACTGAAAAAAGAGTCTTCCAATTGACTCAAAAGAAATCAAAGCAAGGGTGGGAAAACAATCAAAGATAAATTTCTTCAAACAATCTCTCTGGGAGATTCCAAGGATATGTGGAACACTTGAGGAGGTCAAAGAAGAGAGATATAGTCATACCAAATCAACAAGAAGTTCAATAAGATGACAGATGAGTCGCATATAGAAAGAGAGGAAAACTTTTCAAGAAAAATGCAAAAACTTTCACAAAAAAATTGTAAAATTCACAGCAAGGAATCTAAGGCAGATCTAAGGTGGATATGGAGTGTTGAAGAGGCCACAAAAAAAAATATATGAATGCTTTTTTGAAGAATAACTCTTCAAAAAAGGGAGAAAGGGAGACAGAGCGACCTAGTCACTCCCTATGAAGGGAGACAGAGCGACCTAGTCACTCCCTATGAAGGGAGAAAGGGCGACCAGAAGGTATGGTCACTCTTGGTAGGCTTAGGAGGATAGTTGGTCGCTCCCTTATAGATAAAAAATGGAAACCAAAGGAGGTTAGTCTCTCTGTTTAAATAGGGAAAAGGTGACTGGACCTGGGGAACAAAAAAAGGGTGGATCTGAACGAGATCTGACAGATATGGGATATGGGTTTCTTCAACTAGACTCAGAAAAGGGTGGGTAAATGATTGAGATGGAACAAGAGAACTCAAAAGGGCATATATCTATACAAATAAGATTAAAAAATTTAACAATGTAAGGGGACTAATACATGGAGAAAAATGTCCCCAGTATGGTCACCATTCTTTTGTAGGGATTTTGTACCCTGCAGGACCTGAGCTCCCTTAGGTTATACCAATTCCTAATACATGAATAGAGACATAAAATAAGGATGTTCCTAGATATGATTCATACATGAAAACAACAAAAAAAGATGAAAACTTCCCAAATATCAAGTCAATCATGCATGGATTGACAATAGATCTAATAGTATAACATAACACATAATTATAATGATTCTCTACCAATGAATACATAAACTTATATGAACACTTAGATAGAGGGAAACATCCAGTATGTCTTCTATTAATCAAATAAGCAATATTACAACTTACATATGCACACTTGAAGATATGGCCTCCTTCCAAGCTCCTTGCCCAAATCTTGCAACTAAATCACTAGTGTAACTTTGCTAGCTCTTTCCTCCTCCCTTCCCATGGGAAATGAATTGGTTTTTATAGGGATTTAGGGATAAGGCCATATAGTTATTAGGATAATATTCTCAAGATCGTAATGGAATCCTTCTCAAGGCTAAACCCCAAAAAATCAGTGGGAAGTCTCATCCATCGAAACCAAATCCAAAAATAGGAGCTTCTAGTCTTGGTCTCTCCCTAGACACATATACAAAGCAACCGGTCACTCCTTGGTAGGCCAAAAGGAGAGACCATAACTTTCTCCACACCCTCAATGAATGAAAAAGGTGGCCGAGTTGGAATTTGGTTGGAAACTCAGGGAAGAAGAGGTAGGTTTTAAGGATTAAAATAAGATGTTTCTAGGAGATAATGACCTAGTGATTAGGTGATCTTTAGGTAATAATGAACTAATGATTAGGTGGAAAATAACTCTATAACACTAGCTTGGGGTTGGTTATGTTACATTACTTGGGTAATTTTATGGTTGTTTACTTGGATGAAACTGATTTCAACAAGACAAAAGAAGAGTGTATGATGCATTTGAGGCTAGTGTTGGAGTTGTTGAACAAGGAGATGTTCCTCATAAATTTGCAAAAGTGCTCTAATTTCATGAAGGAAAATTGGTATATTTGGGATTTGTAATATATCAAGAAGGATTAATATGGATTCAAAAAAGGAAAGAGCCAATGTTTGAGTGGCGAATTCTGAGAAGCATGTTTTAGGTAACTTGAAGCTTTCATGGTTTAAATATATTTCACTAGGAAGTTTATTAGGAAATTTATTGGTATTTGTGTACTACTATCAACTTTTATAAAGAAATGGGAGTTTTAATGGAACATAATTGGCCAAAAGGGATCTACTAAAAAGATAATGTTGGCTTTGTTAGATTTTGGTAAAGTGTTCTAGGTGGGTTCTTATGACAATGAAAGATAAATTGTTGTTGGCTTAGCCAAGAGAGAAATTTGATTTCATTCTTCAGTAAGAATTTGAATGATGCAAAGAAGAAGTACTATGTATGACTAGGAATTATATTATATCATCTAGTCATTGAGGAAGTGGAAGAATTACTGATTTCTCAGGGAATTTTTCCTTTGCATTGATCATTAATAACAATAATACATTATTAAATTAATGACACATCAAATGGGTTGATTTATTGCAAAGATACTTATATGTGTTGAAAAATAGGTTGGCAAGGTCAAATAGAGTTGTTGTTGCGTTGATTAGGAGCATGACATCATTGATTACCATGGAAGTAGAATTGGTTGGACTCAAAGAAATGGATATTTTTTATGAGAAAGATGTAGATTTTTCAAATTCTTGGATAACCATCAAAGAAACATGGATTGGAACCAAAATCCATTCTTTGATTCATTTATCCAAGAAGGATTATTGTTCAAAAATCAACAGTGATGCATTCTAAGATGTTAGTGAAGGAGAGCCTCATTATAGCCTTTCATAATGGTGTCTTCAATGGAATTTTTTTCATGGAAAATATATGTGCATAAGTTGAAGAACACTACCATTGTTCTAGGATTTCCAAAGACATGAAGAGATTGTTACAGGTATGAACTAACTGAGAGGGGGGGGTGAATCAGTTAGTGTAGATTATTAAGTTTTTCTCTTGTTTTTAACTTTGAATCATTAATCTTAGTGGCAGTGAGTCTTTTCTGTGAAATTCAGAGTTATAAACATAAAGCAGATAACATAAAGAATAGCAATCACACACAGCAGTCACTCACAAGTTTGAGACACAGATTTTTCAAGAGGAAACCCAACCAGGGAAAAAACCTCGTCTTCTTAAGATGTTAAG
>WSFP011509170.1:0-13222 GCA_009831015.1 Picea engelmannii
CTCGGCGTAGCCATGGCAGTCAAATCCGCAAGCGTCAGGTCTTCCTCGACAATACATGCCGAGTAGAAATGCTCGGTTCTCTCCTCCATTTTGACAGTGTCCAAGCTGCTGCAACCCAATTGCTCCTCAGCAATGGTAGAAAGTAGAGCTTTTTCCTCGGCGCGAGCTCGCTGCGTTAGAATTGAGGTGGCCAAAACCAGAGCTCGCTCTAGCTGCCCCCTGCGCTTGCGCTGCTCCTTACGGGCATACCAAGCGGAACCCCGTCGAGGCACACCCCGTGTTCTTGGCATGCTGCCAGGCACTCTACCAGCGATACACACAGACTGATACCCGTTAAGAGTGTGATTGCCAACTAAAATTCTCCACCACAGGGTGTTGCGCCAAGGCTCCAGGAGCTCTGAGCCGCACCACCTTCTCCAGACACAGAGCAAATCCAGGATCGAAGCGAAAAAAGCCCAATAATCCGACCGAATGCCCCCATACCCGCCGTTAGCTTTGCACCCACCGAGCTCGTAAATGCTCGCTTGCTCGAGGCGTCCTCCCATGGCAGCGCGATTATGGTAAGCCTGCGTCCGTAATGCAAGCATTAAGGGGAGGGCTATCCTCATTTAAACCCCGACTTAAATCACAGCCAGGTGGCCCTCGTTCTCCAGCTGTCACCCTATACGGGACAGATGGAGCCTATGTTAGAACACTTATAATTTTGAGATTTTGACCTTTTATTTTTTCCTTTTAGAAATAAAAAATTTACCCAAAAAAGCAAATAACTTAGAGAGTTGCCTTTTAAATTAAAAAAAAATCCAATGGTTGTTGTTTATCAATAAGGTGCTTACAATATATTTTGTCGATAAGTTATTCTAAGTTGATCGAACGGTTCTAATGACCTCTAAAGTATAAAAGCTTCCTGAGTTTTAAAAGAAAATGCTTAATGATCACTTCAGAGCTTCGCGCCCAAGAGGGTGCTCTACTACCTTGAAACTTGTGCCCAAGAGAGGTGCACACTTCAGCCCTAGAAATGTACTTGCTGAAAATTCCAAATGAGAAGTGACTTGTGTGTTTCCTCAATGGGGAAATCACCTTTATTTATACTAGACTAAACAGACCAAAAGTGGTGTCTATTGGCACAACAGGGCCGACCTCAATAACTTAGAAAATAATTAATTATTAGAATAAACATTAATTATCTTTCACATATGGTGGAGACGACCTGTACCCTTTACAACACAATTAGGGTTACAGGTAAATATTACTCTCAAACAATCTAGCAAGGGATTCACACATCCACTAGGGACACACCCATCTATGCTAAGCCATAGGGACGTCCTACTCAACAAATCTCTATCTCACTGAGTCCACATGAGAATAATCTAGAGTACCATCTCAAGCTTGACTCAACTGATTCCATAAGGCGGGAGACCACACGTCATAACAACTCAGTCCAGAGTTTGATGCACACCCATAACATGGGAACCTTCACCCCACACATGGGTACACATAATCTCATATCAATCCATAGAGGAGTGACACACCCATCTCATGGGCATCCTCACCCCACACAGGGGCACACATCGTCTCATCTCAGTCCAGAGAGGATTGACACACCCATCACATGGGCACACCCAACACATGGGATCTCTCACAGGTCGACTCAACTTAGTCTCAAAGGAGAACGTGTCTTGGAGGATGTCTCATGAATCTGTAATCATAAACACTCCCTCTCATCTAGGGAGGCATTCTCCACCAGGCCAAGTTTCTCACAAAAGTACTCGAACTTCCTCTTGGCAAGCGATTTGGTGAAGGTATCTGCAATCTGCTCTTGTGTAGGAAGGTACTGCATGTGTACTGCTTTACTTTGCACCATGTCTTTGACATAATGATATTTTATCTCAATGTGTTTCGATTTATCATGAAACACAGGGTTCTCAGAGAGCTTCGCACAGCTCTAGTTATTACAATGAATAATGGTAGAATCCATCTCACGATCAAATAAATATGTCAGGATCTTGCGAAGCCACACTTCTTCGTGGACTGCCACACTCAACACTATATACTCTGCTTCTATGGTACTCAATGCCACAGAGCTCTGTTTCCTGCTACACCAGGAAATTATGGTAGACCCCAAGATAAAACAACAAATAAATGTGCTCTTCTGGTCCACTGCACTCCCTACCCAATCTGCATCGACATATCCCTACAAACTCATGTCTACACTGGAGGCATATCTCAATCCATATCCAACTGTGCCTTGTAGATATCTCAATACATGTTTTGCTACTATCCAACGAGTCTGTCTCAACTGACTCATAAAATGACTAAGTACATTCACTGCATAGCATATATCAGGTATGGTGTTAACCAGATACATCAATGATCCAATCAACCGTCAGTACAAATGTGGATCAATCTCACCTGAATAAGTAGAAGCATCATTCATTTTCTTCAAATCCATCACCATCGGTGTAGGCATGGATTTGCAGTCTGTCATACTAAACTTCTTCAATATATCCACTGTATATTTTCCTTGACTCAAGAAAATATCATCAGTCCTCTGCCATACTTCTAGTCCCAAGAAGTAGTGCATCATACCCAAGTCCTTCATCTCGAATTCAAAAGTCAATGCTCACTTGCATTGAACAATAAGTCTTTTTGAACTGGTGAGGAATAAGTCATCCACATACAAGACCAATATCAAACACTCATCACCAACAATGTGATAATATAGGTTTGGATCAACAACACTTTTTTTGAATCCCAAACTCATCAATAATCCATCCATCTTCTCGTACTAGGCATGAGGTGTCTGCTTTAGTCCATATAGGGATTTCTTCAACTTGCACACATGAGATTTCTCATTGTGTATCACGAATCCTTCTGGCTGCTCGATGTAAACTACTTCCTTATTCTCACCATTGAGAAATGTTGTCTTTACATCCATCTGATGTAGTTTCCAACCCATAGATGTAGCTAGTGTAATGCTAGTACAGATGGAAGTATATTAGGCTACAGAAGCAAATGTCTCCTCATAATCAATTTCCTTTACCTGTGAAAATCCTCTGGCTACAAATATCGCTTTGTACTCATTGACAGTTCCATCGACTGCATACTTGATCTTATAGATCCACTTGGAAGTCAATACAGACTTCCCTTCTGGTCTCAGAACAATATATCACACATCATTCTTCATGATGGACTGACACTCTTTTGTCATGGCATCTTTCCATACCTACTGACCTGCTACTTCGCCATGACAAGAAGACTCGGTATCAATGATGTGGATCATGGATGAAAAATATCTCGAAAATCTATATGGTATCTTTCTCTTTTGGAATGTGCCTCGAGGAGCTGCATGTCCCTCTACCTCTTGCAAAGTTTGTCGAGCCTCGACATGCCTTTTATGGATTACTGCAATGTCTCTGGGAACATTAACTGTATCAACTGGAACAATGGTTGTCTCCCTCTGAACTGCTGAAGGGGAGAAGGTATTGTCTCTTCCTTCTTATCAAATAGTTTGACTCCCTCTGAGTTAAGTGACTCCCTTTAAAGTATTGAAGGATAGACATATTCCTTTTCCTATTTGCTAAACTGGAGGCATATCATGTCTTCTAAGGTCCTCTACTGAATCTACAATAATTTGTTGGTCTCTTATACTAGGATAATAATCAACCAAGAAAACTTGGACTCCCGTACCAGGGATAATCATCCAATACAAGAGGGATCCTACACCAGGGATAATACTCTTCATTATCAGAATGCAAGCAACTTACAGGTTAATGATTAAATAAGGAATATAGTACAAAACTTACCCTAGTATACACTCATGCTAAATCTTGTATTTGGTCTTCCTGAGAAAGGTTAGAGGAAGAAATCCTCATTTCTCATGTATTCATCTTTCTGAGGTGGGTCAGGATCCATGTCAGTAGTGGAAGCATATTGTCTTGCTCTCTTCCTGGTAGGACAATTTCTCGCAATGTGTCCATACTTGTCACATCTGAAGAACTAGATCTTTGACATGTCTTTTCTATGATCATAACCTGAGGCTCATGAAGTCTTCTCGTCTTTGAATGTTTTCCTGGAGTTTCTTTTATGTATTCCTCCTTTCTTTGTATGAAGTGCAAGAGCATGATTGTCATCATGAGGGGAGTCTTCCACTCCTCTAGCTATAAGTCTGATTTATTCATGGGTACAATTTGTCCATAGACGATCAAAAGTAGGTAGTTGTTCTCTACCACTAATACTTTGAAGAAATGGTTCCCGATGTTTTGGAAGATTATTGAGAGTGGTCAAAACAAGTTCTTTGTCTGATATTATTTCTCCAATGGCACCTAGATGATCTCTGATATTTGACATCTTCATGAAGAAGATAACAATGGTGTCACCTTTTGTCATCTTGATATTTTGAAGCTGGCCCTTCAATGCAAGAGCTTTGAGGTTTTTATTACTCTTAAACATATTCTTCAATGCTTCATACATTTCATAAGATGTCTTCATGTTGGCAATACGAGGTAGGAGATGATCTCTTACTGAGTAGATGATTATCTTCCTTGCCTTGACGTCATCTTCCTTCCTTTCTTCCTTTTCTTCATCAATAGTTATCTCTGGTAAAGATATTTGTATCACCCATAATAGATCATCCTATTCAAGGGTGATATGAAGTCTTGAATTCCAGGAACTGAAGTTGCTTGATCCATCAAGCCTATCTTCCACCAAGGTTCTGTTCATTATATTTTTTAGATTCTTCACAAACCCTTAGCAACTGGGCTAGGAAACCTGACGATTAGGTTAGGATAGCAATCTTAGGTTTCATTGGGCTTATGAATACCAAAAATAAGCCTTGAAAGTCAGAAGAACACTGGTGAGCTGAAAAATCTCCTTCAATGAGCTGCAAAAACCCTTAATTTGAATTTTCTGCAGAAAATTGTGAAACCCTAGGGCCAAAAATCGAAAATTATTGGAATTGCAATCTAAGAGTTGTTGGAGGTGCATTGAGGGAGTTCGTACTCTCCTATGCCAATTTTAGCCCCAACGTCCAAGTATAAAGTGCTGAAAATTGAAAAACAAGGAGGGTTGTACCTTTTTCTTAGAAACTCTAGAAGGTCGTACTAAATTGTAGAAAGGAAGATGATTGGATTTAATGCTTGTGCAATGGGTTCTTCAATACCTATGCTTTGAAACCATGTTGAGTTTTCACTATGCTAGGCTCAAGCATGAGGTTTATTTCATTTTAGCATTTACTTGAACCGTGAACAAATGCAACTACACAATTTACAAGTGTTGCAATAACCAAGATCACAAGAAGAATAACCATGCACAAAACATAAGAAATATCCTGGAAAACCCTTCTCAACAAGGGAGAAAAACCCAACAATCCTTTGCTATATTATCAAGATAAGATCCTCCAACCATGAAACCCTAATGCACACAAGAGGGTTCTCTACTACCTTAAAACTTGTGCCCAAGAGAGGTGCACACTTCATCCCTACAAATGTACTTGCTGAGATTTCCAAATGACAAGTGACTTGTGTGTTTCCTCAATGGGGAAATCACCTTTATTTATACTAGAATGGACAAACCAAAGTGGTGTCTATTGGAACAACAGGGTTGACCTCAATAACTCGGAAAATAATTAATTATTACAATAAAAATTAATTATCTTTCACATATGGTGGAGCCGACCTGTACCCTTTACATCACAATTATGGTTACATGTAAATCTTATTCTTAGACAATATAGAAAGGGATTCACACATCCACTAGTGCTCAACCACTAGGGGCACGTCCACCTGTGCTCAGCCACATGGAATTTATACTCAACATATATCTATCTCACTGAGTCCACGGGACAATCATCTAGAGTACCATCTCAAGCCTGACTCAACCGAGTCCACAAGGCAGGAGACCACACATCATAACAACTCAGTCCAGAGTTTGACGCACACCCATCACATGGGCACCTTCACCCCATACAGGGGTACACATAATCTCATCTCAATACATAGAGGAATGCCACACCCATATCATGGGAATACTCACCCCACACAGGGGCACACATTGTCTCATCTCAGTCCAGAGAGGAACAACACACCCATCACATGGGCACACCCAACACATGGGATCTCTAACAGGTCGACTCAACTTAGTCTCAGAGGAGAACGTTTCCTGGAGGATGTCTCATGAAGATGTAATCATCAGCAATAATGAGAGAGTTTTGTATGATGTGGCCCAACCTGGGTGGTTGGATACGTTACAAAGTGGTATCAGAGCCCAGTTTTCAACGTTGATCCTGGATGGGCCAATTAGTGGAATGCATAAGTGAAATTTACAGACTATGTCGGTAAACTGATTGATGGAATATCGAAAAAAGGATGTCTGGAATTCATTTGTTGAAATTTTGACAGTAAAATTGAGAGAAATTTCATGGGAAATGTGAAGAATTGGGCCTCTTTGGAAAAATTCGAACATAAGAAAATTGGAAAAATCTGGGTATTTTTTCGTACGATGACGTTGACATGACGTGGAGGCCACGTGCCAACTGACATGGTAAAAGAAAAATGTGTGCTTCCATGGTGGAAGGTACATGTTGGACGAGATGATAGTTGGAAGGTGATGTGGAGCCATGTGGTAGATCAACTGACAATCCCATATAACCGCAGTAAGAAGGTGGGAAAATGGTCAAGTGTTGTGACTTCTTGGACAAACTTATGAAAGGAAGGTGACAAGATTATGAGTTTGTGAGTCCGCGAAGATGGAGAAATGGCTAAGTGTTGGGACCTCTTGGATAGACTTATGAAAGGAAGGTTACAATATTATAAGTTCGTGAGTCCAAAAGTCCGCGAAGATGGAAAAATGGATAAGTGTTGGGACCTCTTGGATGGAGTTATGAAAGGAAGGTTACAAGTTTATGAGTCTGCGAGTCCGTGGGTCCGCGAAGGAAAAAAAAAAACACTAAGTGTTGGTAGTGGGTTCATGGAAGGTATGAAGAAGAGATATGCCTTAGATCCATGATGAATCCATTAAGAAATATCAACGATGAATATCTAATCAAGGAATGTTCGAACGATTGCTAAGCATTGCTACTATGTTGCACATGCCAATAAATATTCCTTCATTGGTTTTCCACCATAAATTTCAAATTGGAGATCGGATTGGGGCACACAAATGGTCGTTGGAAAGATATTGAGAAGTACAAGAGATTCATCGACCCATAATTTCGATTAGGGCACTATATTTTCTTTAAAAGTGAATTCTGTAGCAGGGAAAGAGTGGAAATCACAACTTGTAATTGTTGTAACTATTCACTCAAAACCTAGATTGAGACATGAGGATAGTCATTGGAAATTTATTCCGAAAATGAATGCATTTAAGGAATCCTACTTGAGAGTAGTGCATTGGTATTCTTAATAATTTAAAATGAAGAATTGCATGTAATCTAATTGATAAATATTTTGCAATATGCTTAATTCTAATAAGAAATTATTGCATGCACGTTCTTGCAAAATTAGAGATACATAAAAGTAGATTTTAGTTCCTACATGAGAAATAGAGTCATGGAGGATGCTCAAGGGTTTTACAACCATGAAGAAGAAATTGGAGGTCTGCATACCAACATGGGTAATGCTAAGACCTAATCTAATGTGAGAAGAGACAGGTGAGGAACTGTAACTATGGGAAGTCTACAAAAAAAAGTGCAGAGCTATAGGGCCGATAATGAGAGGATCATGAAGGCTCAAGAAGAGATACTTCAAAGCCTAAATATGCTACAAAAGCAAGTTAACAAGGACTCTGGCATGAAGCAAGCAACTAGTTCTAGACAAGTATCAACATCAATATCCCATAGAAAAAGAGATGATCATGGGAGTGATAGGTAGTCAAGAAGCATGAGTAGACACCATCATTCTCCATGGAATTCCACCAGAAAAACTCATGCAATTTCAGGTGCAAGGAGCATCCCAAGTGTGTCTCCTATTTGGAGGAAAAGGAGAAGACCCGAGGCAGACATATTGCAGGGTGAACTCAAGAAGATTAAACCACTAACTTTCAATGACAAGCACATGAAAGGAGTAGAGGCAGAGGCCTGACTGTTGGAAATGAAGATATTTCCAGCTACATGATTACCCATCCTGGGTAGAAGCTAGAATTTCCACCTACCACTTGCAAGGGAAGGAAACCATGTCGTGGGATCAAATTAATAAATCCAAGAACCTTGATGAGAAAAAAATCTCGTGGAGGCCTTTCAAGGGATATTTCCAAGAGAAATATTTGTCTGGGCATTAATATGAAAGAAAGATGAAAGAGTTCTTTGAACTCAAGTTGGGAACCATGAAAATGGAGGAATATGAGAAGCAGTTCTTTGAATTGTTGAAGTATGTTGAATTCATCAAAGATGAGAAACTAAAATTCCAAAGTTTTATAAGGGGGTTACCATCTTTCTACAATGATAAGATTCAATATGACAATTCAAAACCTTGGAGGAAACCATATGGAGGGCAATGCATTTGTATGAGTAGAGAAGAGGAAGACCAATTTTCCAAAAATATTGGAATGACAAGATGAAGGATAAGAAGGATCAAAGGAAGAAGGGTTTTAAGCCACCCTTTTTCATGAATTTTTTTCAAGCAAATCAACACAGTTAAGTCACCCAAAATGAAAACAAGAGTGTAGATTCATTTGGAAAAAGGCCAAGGCAACAAACGGTGCAATGTTGGGGATGTGGGGGAAATCATCTGCATAAGGATTTCCCTCACAAAGGAGAAATAATGGGGACTATACACAACATTTAAGAGGCTGAAACAGTGGAAGACATGGGAGGAAGCATGCCAAGGGTTTATGTAGCCTTGGATAACAAGCAGGCAAAGTATCAATCTCCCATGATCGAAGTGGAAGATAAGATCAATAATGAGCCCACGACAATTTTAATTGATTCTGGAGCTATCCATAGTTACATAAATGATAACATCGTTGAAATATTTCACTTGCAAAGAAGTAAGCATAAGAAATATTGGTTAGTTCAGTTAGCCATGGGGGATAAGAGGAAAATTAATGAGTTGGTTAAATATTTTCCGATATACATGTTTGGACTCAATACAAAGGTGGATGTAAGCATCATACCATTGGGTTCATATGAATTTCTAATTGGTATGGATTGGTTGGAGAAACATCATGTTGTCCTAGACTGTTACAACAAGACAATCACATGTCTTGATGAGGAAGGGTAGCAAGGAAAGATTCAAGGAATTCCAAGAGCTATAACTGTTAGAAAGATTTCAACTATGTAGTTGAAGAAGAGATTCAAGAAAGGATGTCAAATGTTTGCAACCCATATGGATGAGGTAGCCAAATACAAAGTGGTAAGCATTGAAGACCATCTAGTTTTGAGAGATTTCAAAGATGTTCTTAGAGAAATTTTGGGACTACCACCAAGAAGAGACATTGATTTCTTTATTGATTTGGTGTCAGGAGTTGCCCTAGTGTCTAAGACACCTTAAATAATGGGTACACCATAAATAAAAGAGTTTCATATGAAGCTTGAAGAACTATTGAAGAAGGGGTACATACACCCAAGTGTGTCACCTTGGGGAGCCCCGGTTCTTTTTGTGAAAAAGAAGGATGGAACCTTAAGGTTGTGTATTGATTTTAGGCAGATTAATAAGGTCACCTTAAAGAATAAGTATCCTTTGCCAAGAATTGATGATTTGTTTGACCAAATCAAAGGTGCAAGAATCTTTTCGAAGATTGACTTGAGATCTGACTATCATCAAGTAAGGATAAAGGAAGAAGACATTGGGAAAACAACATTTAGAACAAGATATGGGCATTATGAATTCATGGTAGTGCCATTTGGGCTATCAAATGCCCCATGAGTTTTTGTGTGTTTGATGAATGGAGTGTTTAGGGAGTACCCGTACAAGTTTGTGATTATGCTCTTAGATGACATCCTCGTTTATTCTAAATTAGAAGAAGAACATGAGAAACATTTAAGAATGGTGTTGCAAGTCTTAAGAGAGAATAAATTGTGTGCTAAGATAAGTAATTGCATATTTTACCAAAAGAAGATTCACTACTCGGAGCATATAATTTTAGCAGTAGGAATAAAATTTGATCCTGAAAAGATGGAGGCCATTAGAGGATGGCCAATGCCAAAGAATGTGATAGAGGTCAGATCATTCATGGGTCTTTTAGGTTATTAGCCAAGATTCATAAAAGGGTTCTCAAGGATTGCAAGTCCAATCACTTCTTTTCAAAAGAAGGGAGTAAAATTCGAATGGACTTCCAAGTGTGAAGAGAGTTTTTGACAACTAAAGGAAATATTGACAAGTGCACCAATACTGAAGATTGCATATCCAAATGAAGATTTTTTGTGTGTGCACCAATGCATGCAAGGAAGGACTTGATGGAGTTCTCAATCAAATGGGCAATGTAGTATGATATGAGTCTAAAAAATTAAAAGAACATGAGAGGAATTATGCTACACATGACTTGGAATTAGTAGTGATTGTACATGCATTGAAAATGTGGAGGCATTACCTTATGGGTAAGAAATCCGAGATAAGAACATACCACTATGGTCTAAAACATTTTTTTGGACAACCAACACTAAATGCCAGAAAAATTAGATGGATGAAATTTCTGAGTGAATATGACTTTGAAATTAATCATATAAAAGACAAAGAAAATCAAGTAGTTGACGCACTTAGCAGGAGAGCTCATGAAGTGCATATTGCAATTATCAACAGATACATAACATATCTAAGAGATAAAATTATTGCAACAACGAATTTAGATCAGCAATATGTGAAAATAAAAGAAATATTACAACAAGGTAATTTTCAACAAAAGTTAAATTCCTATGAGTTGAAAGAGGATGAAATTCTCATGTATAAGGGAAAAGTATATGTGCCAAATTCCAATGAGCTGAAAAATGCAGTTTTAAAAGAAATGCACAATGTACCATATGTTAGACACCTAGGACATAGAAAGACAATTGTAGCAGTAAGAAGCCAATACTTTTGGCTGGGAATGAAAAAAGAAGTGGATAATTACATAGTTAGATGCCTAGAATACCAAAAAGTGAAGACAAAACATAGACACCCAAAAAGTTTTCTACAACCATTGCCCATTCCAGAATGGACGTGGGAAGTAGTCACAATTGATTTTATTACTAAGCTTCCTAGAACAATGAAGTAGCATGATTCCATCATGGTGGTGGTGGATAAATTGACTAAAACAACACATTTTATTCCAGTAAATGTTGCACACAAGGCAACAAATATCACATAAATTTATATGTAGGAAGTTGCTACGTTACATGGAGTGCTTAAGACAATAGTTTCAGATAGAGATCCAAAGTTTACTTCAAATTTTTGGAAATGTTTGTCCAAAGGCTTTGAAACAAATTTGAATTTCAGTACAACATATCATCTAGAGTTAGATGGGAAAATAGAAAGGACTAACAAGATAATTGAGGACATGCTTAGAATGTATGTGATGGATCATCCATTAAAGTGGGAAGATTATATTCATTTAGGTGAATTTGCCTACAATAATGGGTATCAGGCCTCATTAAATATGAGTCTGTTTAAAGCATTGTATGGCAGAAAATATAACACCTTGGTAAGTTGGGATAATCCAGCAGACAGAGCAGTTGTTGGGCTAGATTTGCTAAAAGAAATGGAAGAAAAAATTACAAGGATAACGCAAAATTTAAAGGCTGCTGAGGATAGGCATAAAATTTACGCAAACAATAACAAAGTTTTCAGATATTTTAAAGTGGGAGAACATGTGTTTTAGAAAGTGAAGGAAAAGAGAAGTTCACTAAGATTAGAAAGTTTCCCAAAGTTGGAAACAAGATATTGTGGACCTTTTGAAATATTAGAAAATATAGGGCCAATTGCATACATGTTAGCATTGTCTGCATCCATGAGAGTGCATAATGGTTTTCATGTATCATTATTAAATAAGTATGTACATGATCCTAACCACATAATTGATTGGAATGTGATCTAGGTGGAACACAAAGGGGATTTCCAGGTGGAACTAGTACGCATCTTGGACATGAAATTCAAGGTTCTTAGGAACAAATCCATAGGGATGGTAAAGGTTCAATGGACCTGCTACAATCCTGAATATGATACATGGGAGCATGAAGAAAACATGCAGGGAGAGTTGATCTGAAAACAGATCCAGAAGCCTGATAGGGCTTGAAAAATGCTCAAAAATGAAAGTGCTCGAAATGCAACGAAACCTGTGCCATTGCGTCCGTCTCGTTCTCCTGATTCCGGTGGTATATTTACTTCGTCAAACGGAGTCCGTATGGAGAAGATATCGCGTTCTGTCCGAAAAGGGAAACAGGGAAAAAAGGGGGATGACTGTACAGTCCGTACAGTCCACGTGGCACGTCCGTACAGCTGACGTGGCATGTCCGTACAGTTGACGTGGGCCAACCAGATTGCGACACGTGGCAGAGGGAGATGACGACACGTGGCTGCATCAGAGAGCGACACGTTGCAGGCCATACGGAGGACATGTGGCATCACCAGGACGCGACACGTGTCAGGTGAATTTGGCACTTTGGGCGTACGATCGACCAGTTATGAGGTGACACGTGTCACCACTCACAGGGTGACACGTGGCACGCTGACGTCATCGGATGACGTGGCAGGCTGACAGGGCGTACGGATGTGCTGACGCGGCAGGGACACTTGGAGGTACGGCAGAGTCGACTGGGCAGGCACGTGGACCAATCCGGTACTGACGCGTGTCAGGTTTCTATTGGTTTTTAAAGCGCCACGTGGCCCAGTCATGGGCTGCCACGTGGCACTGCATGATTGGTTGTTGGATTATGGTTTCAAAAATTGTTTGGGCTCGGCCGGGGTCGAACCCACGACCTATCGGCGAGCTACGAACTAGAACCGTTGGGCTAACCATGTGGCCGGAGGGCCGTTGTTGTTATGGTTTCGACGAAAAATATATTTGAACTCGGTCAAAGTTTCAAACGGGCAGCAAACGGGTCGGGGCCTAGCCCCAGCCCTCGCCACATATGTCCATACCACGTAACCGTTGACACGGCGGGAGTTTGGGCTTAGCCCTGGTCATACGCCACCACATGTGACTGCTGCCAAACTAAAACTCAGGGCTTATACCTTATGAGCGGGCGGTTATGTAATGTTGGCCCGGGTCCTATGGGGATGCCACGAGACCCGGGGCTACGGTTCCAACCAAAGCGCGG
>ML889295.1:0-12374 GCA_009831015.1 Picea engelmannii
CATTAATTATCTTTTATATTAATTATCTATTAATTATCTTTTACATTAAGGTGGGGCCGACCTGTACCCTTTACATAACAAATAGGGTTACAGGTAAGTCTGACTCTTGAATAATATAGCAAGGGAACTCATACACCCACTAGTGCTCAGCCACTAGGGGCACATCCACAGGGATGTCCACATCTCTATCTCACTGCGTTTCACAGGAGAACCACACTCACTAGTGCTCAACCACTAGGATCACGTTCACCTGTGCTCATCCACAGACACGTCCAACTCAGCAGATCTTCTTTCCCACTGCATTACACAGGAGAGTCATCTGGAGTTCATCATCTCAACTCTCTCCTCAGAGGAGGCTAATACATCGTTTCATCTTTGTTTCAGAACGATGCACCCAGCTCATGGGAATTCACACATTCACCTGTGCTCAGCCATAGGCACATCTAACTTAGTAGATCTTCTTTCTCATTGCGTTACACAGGAGAATCATCCGGAGTTCATCTCAACTCTCTGTAAGGAGGAGGCTAGCACAACGTTCTAGTTTTGTCTCAGATAGGAACCACACACCCAACTCAGAGGCTCTCTCAGGTCTGTGTCCTGGAGGATGTTTCACACAGCTGTAATCATCAACACTCCCTCTCAACTAGGGAGGCATTCTCCATCAGGCCAAGTCTCGCACGAAAGTTACTCGAACTTTGTCTTGGCTATAGTCATCAACACTCCCTCTCAACTAGAGAGGTATTCTTCACCAAGCTAGTTTGGTGAAGATGTCTGCAATCTACTCATGTGTAGGAAGGTATTGCACGTGTACTAATTTCCTCTGTCTCTGAAAATGATATTTTATCTCAACGTGTTTCGGTCTATCATGAAACACAGGGTTCTCAAAGAGCTTCACACAACTCTGGTTATAATTATAGAATCCATCTCATGATCAAGTAAATTTGTCAGAAGTTTTTGAAGCCACACTGCTTCGGACACTCATTGCTATATACTCTGCTTCTGTGGTAGTTCAAGGCCACAGAGCTTTGTTTCCTGCTGCACCAAGGAACCATGGAAAACTCTAAGGTCAAACAATAACTGGATATGCTCTTCCGATCCACTATACTCTTTGCTCAATCTATATTGGCATATCCCCGCAAACTCAAGTTCACATTGAAGGCATATCTCAGGTCGTATCCAATTGTGCCTCGTATATATCTGAACACATGCTTTACTGCTATCCAATGAGTCTGTCTCGGCTTTCTCATGGATTGACTAAGCACATTCGCTGCATAGTATATATCAGGTCTGGTGTTAACCAAATACATCAATGATCCAATCAGCTGTCGATACACTTGTGGATCAATCTCGTCTGAATCATCATCATTTATTTTTCATCAAATCCATCACCATCGATGTAGACATGAATTTGCATTCTGTCATACTGAACTTAATATCCCCACTGTATATTTTCCTTCACTTAGGAAAAGTCTCATTGGTCCTCTGTCATACTTCTTGTCCAAGACGTAGTGCAACTGTGCAACATACCCAGATCCTTCATCTTGATTTTAGAAGTTGAGGTTTTCTTATATCCAACAACACGACTTTCTGAATAAGTTATCAAAATCAGGCTCTCGTCACCAACAATGTAATAGTATAGGTTTGGATCAACAACACTCTTGCTGAAACCCAAACTCATCAAGAATCCATCTGTCTGATGTAGTTTCCAACTCATGGATGGAGTACAGATGGAAGTGCATCGGGCTACTGGATCAATATGTCTCATCATAGCTCACTCCCTTTGTTTGTGAGAATCCTCTTGACTACAACTCTAGTTTTGTATTTCTTGACACTTACATCAGCTGCATGTCTTTCTGCCTCTTGCAGAGTTTGTCAAGCCCAGATAGGCCTTTTATGGCCTACTGCAATGTCCCTGGGAATATCAACTGGAACAACTGGATCAATTGTATAATGGCTATCTCCCTCTGGACTGCTGAAGAGGAAGAAGGTACTGTCTCTCTTTCTCAATTAGTTTGACTCCTTCTGAGTCAAGTGACTCCCTCTAAAGTCTGAAGGATAAACATTTTCCTTTGATGTTAACCTGCCTGGAACAAGAAAACAACCGAAAGGAAACAAGACAAGAATATCTCCTAGAGGAGATTCATGAGTACATCTCTAAAATCAAAACATTTGTTGTCACAGCTACAACACCTACTTGTAATGTAGCAACCTTAGGAATGTAGGTTAGAAGCATGCTAATTTAAAACAATCAAACCTGGAGTCTTCACTTCCAGTGTGTTGTTCTTCTGAATGCACTGAGACTTCTTTGGGTCCATGATTGCACCAAGGGTTCCTTCCTCCTGTAAGTACCCTTATGACAATGATGCAAATAATATATATATACAAGTGCATACCTGAGAGTGTATACCAATGGAGGTTCTTCTTGTTTGTCAATGTCATGATGATCAAGGACATTCCTTGCTTGTTTTCTTTGTAGCCACCTATACCACACAAGTCTCTGACGAAGTTTGCATCAACCTTTACTGCTATATCTAATATGAGAGTATCACATATTAGTAATTCCGCCCTTCTGTTGGTTGTCTAACTTGCTATGATTGTTTTAGCTTATCAAGGTCATGTCCATTGTTGACATTCAACAAAATTCCAAACACACTGTTGTAGCTATCCTTGTAGCTTCTACTACTACTCAACCATGTTACATCTTGACTTCAGACCTGTATTTTAAGGGTTTCAATCTGGTCTGTAATCAACATCTTCAATGCACTTAGGTAAGCCATCGACATCCTTCTATGTTTGCTGGGATATATGCCAGCACCACCATTAAACACTTGCATCAATATATATGACATCAAATGATGGCAGGATGGAGCAATCAGACAGCATAGATATAACTCATAAATTTGACTTGTCGACCGGTCTTTGTAATTGTGCTGTCATAGGTCTGTAATGTCACTCAACTAGCCCTTAAAACTTCCCAGAATTTCCTCTTAACTCTGCTAAGATATGTACCTCATTTCTCCTCCTTCGCAAGTACAACATATAGAAGAGCAACAGAAGAATAAGTGTGAACATAATAGGTATCAAAAATATGAATGCTTGGTACAACTTAAGCTCGGGCAGAGGTGTCTGGCAATGTGAAGAACACGCGGAAGGTTTATTTGTCATTTTTACTCCAAATATGGTGCGATCTGATCCCAGTGTTAAAAGAACTGGACCGGTCATTGAACTGATCGACCCTAAAAACCGGAACCGAACCAGAACCGGGAAAAAACCGGATCAAAAAACCGGTCACTAAAAATACATAAAATATTCAAATTTTGAAAAACAAATACATATTCATGTGCATCCATGTGAATCCAAACCATTATACACAAATTTGCAAAGTTTCTCATATATATTCATCTCACATGTGCATCCTGTTATCCCCGATTTCTAGGGATAACTAGGAGATCATGTCTCGAGGCCCACAGGTCCTAGACATGGAGTACCGAGAGCAGGACTGATCTGAGCATGGCCCTGGTGGGCCCATCCTTCTTTTCTTTCATTAGACTCGTCTTGTTAGCAGCAACAACATCCATCACCATCGGCCTGGTCTTGTATCGGAGAAGGCTCTTGCTCCATGAGGTAATTGGTCCAGGTATCATGGTATGTGTCACTTTTGATCATTATAACCTTTGGATATATGCATCTTACTCCTTTTAGCTCTTATGACTGCTTGGATCTTACATTAAACCACTTGACCATGGTTGGGGGGATTGACAGGGTGTCCTAGCAAGCTTGTACCCATAGGTTTTGGTTTGCCACCGGGGGGATTTCTGAAGAGCCATCGTCCGCTCCCATCATATCATCACTTTTTCATCTTATCTCCCGCTCATCTATCCCATTCCCCTAGTCCGGGCATTAGGATGATCTGTTTGTGGGGTTGCACCTTATCTCGTAGGAAGAAGGGGCTAAAGGCCCAGAAGGTAAAAGCAGCTGGTAAAAGATAAAAGCCATAAATTGAAACCTAGAGATGCCTCGCCCAGGGATCCCCGAGAAGGCAATAAAAAGCCTCTCAGCAAGAAGCAAGAGGGACCCGAAGAAAAATAACAAAACAAGACCTAGCCAAGAGGATAGGGGGTCTCATCACGAGCCAGCCTATTATGTTCATGGGTACCTAACAGCATGACATTGCCACTATCTGGTTACCATGCCAGGGCAGTGGCCTTTGGTTGCATGACCAAGGGAAAGGAGGTCTCATCACGAGCCATCCTTATCATCTCTGTGAAAGTGCTTGTGGGTAACACTGTTAGCTCTGGTCACCACGCCAAGGCAGTGTCCTCTAGTTAGTCTTTGAAATAAAAAGAAAAAACAAATAAATAAAGGAAAAGAATAAAGGCAAAAGGGGGCTTGAAAAAATTGCATCCATGAACAACTCGCCTTCTACAAAGGCACCCACAGGTAATATCATGCATCTCTGGCTCTCACTCTACCCGTATGTTTGGACATCCCTTATCTGCACCACCTCATTTTACATGGCTTGGATGAAACCCCTTGGAGACTTTCCTTTCCTTATGGATACTAGCCCAATAGGGTGTCTTGTCCTTTTCTTCAATCTTGTATTGTAGGTCTTTGTAATGTCTTTGAGCTATTGGATGATATATTAGGGTTTTTATGCATATGTTTGATAATATTAATGATGAAATGTGATTAACATTGCTATGATCCCTGTGACTAATGAGCCCATGGAGGGCGAAGTTTTTGATGTGCAGGACCATGCCCGACGGACAGGTACCATTTGGAATGGTACACATGGGGAGATGATTAGTTCAGACCTCTATGGGGCTGATGAGCCCATCAGATGGTTGCTGAGACCCTGTCAGAGGGTCAGAGACAGGACAGTGCTTTATTGAGCTTTTGCACCTGAGAAGAAGAAGGACGTTTCACCAGAGCACTTTGGTAGAGCCTGGCCTAAGGGGAATGACCCCTTTTCAGTGGAATGTTGGCCTTGGAAGGCTCAGAGTGCCCCCATTCTTACCATGACGTCATGGTCATTCTTGGAGGCAGACTGGGTAGCAGTGGCGCGTGTGGCATGTTGGAGAGGCCCCTGGGGGGTCAACGTTTTGCTCTTGGATGCCTCATTTGCCCTAAAAGGGGCTAGCGCCTCCCTTGAAGGGGCCTTTACCTTCATTACAACTCAGTTAGGGTTTTAATTTGACATTTTAATGTAAAAACAATATGATTTTGGTTTAAAGCCTTGTCGGCTAATTTTATGACCTAAATTTAATTAAAGGTCATTGATACAGTATATATTGAGGAGTTTTATCCTCATTTTGACATATAACACAACTCACTCTCCTAGTGAGATCTGATTTTTGCACGCTTGTTGGGTATTTGGTCTTTTAAGTGAGGTGCACTTGTTGAAGGAAGGATTTTCTTGGCATATTTTGGCATTTCTCTTGAAGGAAGGTTTACAACTAGGGTTTCCAATGTTATTTCTTCATGATATGCAAGTGCTTTTTCTGCAAAACTTCTTAATTGAATGGTTGTAGTCTTATATTCTTGCATTTATTATAAATTTTGTTGATTTTAAAACCCTAGGGGACAAACACACAAGTAGGTTGTTGTCTCATGTCCCCTAAAAGAGAAATTCTCAGCCATTGAAGAAGGAAGGAAGAGCCTAGCCGTTGCTACACTCTTTTTACTTCTTCCCCTGTGCTAGCCGTGCCTTTTAAGAGTTAAGAAGGAGGAGACACCCCAGGCCTAGGTTATTTACACCTAGGGCCGTCCTGCTTCTAGGGTTTGGTGATAGGGCCTTGCCATTGCAACACTCTCCCTCACCTCACTCTCTTGTTTTGACTTATCTTTTATGCTAGTCGTTTTGCCAAGTTTAACCTAAGGAAGGAGGAAAGAGCACGAGGCCTTGCTTAAGAAACACCGGAGTGAGCCTCTTTCCCCTAGGGTTTTGATTCTAGGGCCCTGCCATTGCAGCACCTTAGGACCCTTCCCTCTCGTCCTTAGCCTTTTATCCCTTCAACCTTGTGTCCTCTCTTTAATTGACTCCATTTACCCTTAAGCACTGAGCTCAGCTCCCCTACGTTGAAGTGATAGTGGCCAAACAACTCCTTCCCAATAACCCCTTTTGAAAAAGATCCCTCCTGAGGATGAAATTGAAGTTGTCCTACCTGAAAACGTTGAGCAGAATCCTTGAGAAGATTTCTCTCTTTTTATCCACCAAGTGGGACACCCTGTTTCCAAAGTTGGTGAGTTCACGCCTTTCTATGTCACTCTCTGAGTCAAAGACTCCCTCCTCCGCAACTGTCTCCTGCACCCAAGTGCCACAACCAACATGATGACTGAAGAAGTTATGTATCAATTAGGTCTGAGCCTCTCACAAACAAATACCGTAGGAGATTTTGCAAAGGGGGTCATTAATAACCTCGAGGTGGCCTTTGACTCCTGCCCCAGTGCTCCTTTCTTAATAAACGTGGTCATCATAGATGCTATGAATAATTTGGGGATCATTCTTCACAAAGATCTCGTAGAGCATTTAAATGGAAGTATTCATAAACAACAATCCAAAGCGACCATCCCTCATCCCGAAGGGGGTTTCTGCACCATCTACAATGAGCCTCTTGTTGGCTCCCCGCTTGAAACCTCTAATGAGCCAAGTGACCAACTCTTATGCATCGATAGCGACCTTAATAATTGGTTCGTCCAAGAAAGGAAGTTAGATGTGGATGCTGTTTAAGAAACCGAAGGAATCTGGACCTTAGAATTCGATGGATCACACTCAAGCTCTGGATCAGGTGCCGAAGTAGTTTTGACAGCCCCTTCCAGTGAAGTCTTTTACCATTCATATAGGCTGGAATTTCGATGCACCAACAACATTGCCGAATATGAGGTCTTGATTCTAGGTCTCAATTTAGCAATTGACAAAGGTGTTACAATCCTGGAAGTAAAAGGAGACTCAAACCTCATTGTATCGCAAGTTTTGATGAGATTTGCCACTAAAAATGAAAAGTTGAAAAAGTACCGAGATGTGGTTCAAACCTTTTCAAAATTCTTCAGAAAAGTGTCAATAGAAGCCGTCCCTCGAGAAGAAAACCACATGGTTGATGCTTTGGCTGTCTCTGCTTCTACTTTGCAACCATGCGAGGGACCTTTTCATCACCTGTGCAAGATGGAGGTTCTTTTTAGGCCTTCTGTTCCCGATAATTTGGAACATTGGCAGGTTTTCGAGGATGATAATCAAATTATCAGATTCATGGAGAACAACAAAGAGTTCACCGATTTGCAAGTTGCTTTCCTAGCCGATTCTATGGACCTGGAAGTGATTAACCTACAAAGCAATACCTTGCCAAAGGGTTGTGTTCCCCTAGAAAACCTTTTTGACAGGCATGATGTTTTTAAGGGAAAAAGAGCCAACAAGCAAGCTGAGGAAGCCCTGGAATTCAATATCGGTATAGAGATGGACCCAAGGATGGTCAAAATAGGAAAGGACACCACCGAGAAAGAAAGAAAGGAAATACTACCACTTATCAGAGAGTTCAGAGATACCTTTGCTTGGAACTATGATGAGTTGAAAGCCTATAGGGGTGATGCCATCCAACACGCCATACTGTTGGTAGAAGGGGCCAAACCATTCCGACAAAAGCTAAGGCATATCAACCTGAAGTTGGCAAGCCAAATACAAAAAGAACTCTAAAATATGGTTGATGTTGGTATCATAGCCCCTATTAGGTATTCTTCTTGGATGTCAAATTTGGTTGTTGTTCGGAAAAAGAATGGTGACATACGCCTATGTGTTGACTTCCGTAACCTCAACCAATTGTCATTAAAGGACAATTATCCCCTCCCAAACATGGAACATTTACTTCAGCGGGTTACAAGGGCAGGGATGATGTCTATGCTAGATGGGTTCTCAGGATACAACCAAGTCTTACTCAAAAGAGAAGACCAACTCAAAACTGCATTCACTACGCCTTGGGGAACTTTTATGTACTTAAGGATGCCTTTTGGTCTAATGAACGCTGGTGCCACTTTCCAAAGAGTAATGGACTTTTCCTTCGGAGACCTCATACAAAAAATCATAGAAATATACCAAGATGACCTTATAGTCGTGTCCAAAGACAGGAAGGACCATCTCTCTCACCTCAGGATTGTTTTTGAGCGATGCATAAAGTATGGTATCTCGCTGAATCCCAAGAAATCTGTCTTTGGGATCGATGAAGGAAAGTTGTTAGGACACGTGGCTTCACAAGGAGGAGTCTCCATTGATCCCGAAAGAGTCCAGTCGATAAAAGACGTTCGCCCCCCGACCAACAGAAAAGCTTTGCAATCCTTTCTCGGAAAAATCAACTTCATTCGTAGATTCGTACCAAATTTTGCTGAAAGGATAAAACCTTTAAGCGCTTTGCTAAAAAAGGATGTTTCTTTCAGATGGGGAGATGAGACCAACAAATCCTTTCAAGACATCAAGAATGCTATCTCCCAAGCCCCCGTCTTGAGTAGCCCTGATTTCTCACAGGATTACATAATATTCTCATTTGCATCCCAGGATACTATTGCAGGTGTCCTGATGCAGAAGGATGCTGATGACTATGAACATCCCGTGGCATTTATGAGCAAGGTCCTTAGAGACTCCGAGTTAAACTACTCCATCATCGAGAAACAAGCCTATGCCTTGGTCAAGTCCCTCAAACACTTCAGGAACTACGTCGGTTACAATAAAATCAAGGCTTATGTCCCATACCCAGCTGTGAAGGACGTCTTATCACAACAAGACTGCATGGGTACTCGAGGGAAGTGGGTTTCCAAGATCCTGGAGTATGACTTAGAAATAAAACCCACCAAGATAATAAAAGGACAAGGTTTAGCCCAAATGCTAACCGAGAGCAACCAAAAAGCCATACAAATGGGTGAAAGTGAGCAAGTAAATGTAATGATCAGTGAACTAGAACATGACGAGTGGTATTCCGATATCGTTTATTATCCAAAGAACTTGTCTTGCCCTGATCACTTAGTGGACTATAAGAGAAGGGCTTTGAGATTGAGAGCTATGAAATACTGCTTGACTGAGGATGGACTTGGGTGGAGAAATCCCGATGGTGTTATACTTCGATGTGTGAACAAGGAAGAGGCAAAGAAGATACTGGAAGAATTGCACTCTGGGTATTGTGGTGGACATTTTGCAGCTCGTACTACTGCCCATATGATTTTGAGGGCTGGCTATTATTGGCCAACGCTTTTTTCATACACTCACTAGCACGTCCGATCTTGCCAACCTTGCCAGTACTTCTCCGGCAAACCGAAACTCCCAGCACAACCCTTAAAACCGATAGTAGTAGAGGCACCCTTTCAGCAATGGGGTTTGGATTTTGTTGGTGAATTCAAAGACAATTCAAGTAATGGCTATTGGTGGATCCTAACAGCTACAGACTATTTCACTAGATGGGTCGAATCTATTCCTACAAAAAAGGCCACCGAGGAAGTAGTCATGAATTTCTTGGAAGACCGAATCATAACTAGGTTCGGTGCTCCTTTCAAAATCACTACAGATAATGCCAAAGCTTTCAGCTCTTATGCCCTAGTAGAATTTTGTTTCAAATATGGCATTATCCTATCCCATTCCTCCAACTACTACCCACAAGGAAACGGATTAGCAGAATCAACTAATAAGAACCTCATGAATATTTTGAAGAAGGTGGTTGGAGAGAATAAAAAGTCCTGGGATAGCAAAATGAAATACGCAGTATGGGCAGACCGAATAATGACAAAGACTTCCACAGGAAAAACTCCTTTTGAGCTGGTATATGGACTCGAAGCAAAACTACCTGTGAACCTCCAGATCCCTATCCTTCGTTTTGCTCAACAATACACCATAGATGTAGAAGCGATCCAAGGGAGGATCAATCAGCTAATAGAGCTAGATGAGACGAGGAGGAGTGCCTTGGGTCAAATGACAAGAAATCAAGAAAAGATAAAGAACACCTTTGATCACAAGGCCAAGTAAAGAAACTTCACCAAAGGAGATCTCATGCTGCTGTGGGATAAGAGAAGGGAGAAACCTAGTATGCACAAGAAGTTCGACAGTCTATGGGGAGGTCCTTATAAAATCATGAGCTGTGCAGGTAGGAATTCTTTCAACTTAGAGACCATGGAGGGAGAAGTCCCGAAGCTACCAGTGAACGCTTTAGACATCAAGCGTTACTACTCGCCGGAGACCTGACGTCATAGGTAAGTAGGCATTTTTCGTGTATTATAACATTTGCATTTCATGTTAGTTTGCTTCCACATTTGCATATTGATTGTTTTATTTCAGTTCTATATATATATGCCTATATATGCAGGGTGGCGATACCACCCCACCTTTGTTACTGATGCCCCTATCGAGTTGAGCAGGTTTGCAGGTTATGCCAGAGATGCTGAGGTTCTCATGCGCTCTACGGTGAGCACATGTCCCCGAGTTGGAGCCAGATGTTATCCCCGATTTCTAGGGATAACTAGGAGATCATGTCTCGAGGCCCACAGGACCTAGACATGGAGTACCGAGAGCAGGACTGATCTGAGCATGGCCCTGGAGGGCCCATCCTTCTTTTCTTTCATCAGACTTGTCTTGTCAGCAGCAGCAGCATCCATCACCATTGGCCTGGTCTCGTATTGGAGAAGGCTCTTGCTCCATGAGGTAATTGGTCTAGGTATCATGGTATGTGTCACTTTTGATCATTATAACCTTTGGATATATGCATCTTACTCCTTTTATCTCTGACGACTGCTTGGAACTTACATTAGCCTACTTGACCATGGTTGGGGGGATTGACAGGGTGTCCTAGCAAGCCTGTACCCATAGGTTTTGGTTTGCCACTGGGGGGATTTCTGAAGAGCCATCGTCCACTCCCATCATATCATCACTTTTTCATCTTATCTCCCACTCATCTGTCCCATTCCCCTAGTCCGGGCATTAGGATGATCTGCTTGTGGGGTTTCACCTTATCTCGTGGGAAGAAGGGGCTAAAGGCCCAAAAGGTAAAAGCAACTGGTAAAAGATAAAAGCCATAAATTGAAACCTAGAGATGCCTCGCCCAGGGATCCTCGAGAAGGCAATAAAAAGCCTCTCAGCAAGAAACAAGAGGGACCTGAAGAAAAATAACAAAACAAGACCTAGCCAAGAGGATAGGGGGTCTCATCACGAGCCAACCTATTATGTTCATGGGTACCTAACAACATGACATTGCCACTATCTGGTTACCATGCCAGGGCAGTGACCTTTGGTTGCATGACCAAGGGAAAGGGGGTCTCATCACGAGCCAGCCTTATCATCTTTGTGAAAGTGCTTGTGGGTAACACTGTCAGCTCTGGTCACCACACCAAGGTAGTGTCCTCTAGTGAGTCCTTGAAATAAAAAGAAAAAGCAAATAAAGAAAAGAAAAGAATAAAGGCAAAAGGGGGCTTGGAAAAAATTGCATCCATGATGGGTGTTATCGCTCAGTTTGTAGTTTAGGTCATAGGCTAAAGGATAAGGATCAAACTGGTGTAACAGGGACCTACCCCACCCAATGTCACCACAATGGGGAGGTCCTTTCTATTTAGGGTGGCTAAGCCCAAGGGAGACGTCCCTGGCAATCTGGGGTTTTGAAAGGAAAATACTCAAAGGATTAAGGCTAGTTTCCCCTTCACAGATTACCGCCCAGAAGATAGTCAAATGAAGAATAACCATAGGGAAGGCACCTGCTTGCGAGACAAGACAACAATGAAACTAATACATGCAATAATGGTTAATACTTCATAGATCAATGACTATCAAAGTTTTAATGTATATGAGCATATATAGCAGTAAATATTGACGAAGTCAATGTTTGCAATAATGACAATGGCTATAATGTTACTTTGTCAATAAACACTGGAATAATATAGCGTCTAATGAAAATGATCAATCCTTGAATTAAACCAATGCATTAAATATCATTAATTGCTCATATACAAGAAGTTTGCTGCGTCAATATCCTAAAGATGACGTCAACTTTTATTAGGGTTAGTATGATAAGCAATGTAATAGACAAAGAAGGCCAGCGTTTTGCTAGATAACCAATAAAAATTACCAATACATCAATGCCTATCATAGGATGACCAAGCCAACAATATTTTCTATCAACAATAGCTCAAATTATGCATGACGTCATCATTTATTGCAGGGTTAGAGGGCTGGCTGCGTCAAGTATGATGTCAGCCCTGGTTAGTGCGCTAGGGTTGGTTAGGGTTTCAAAGTTTGAAAGTTTGAAAGATGAACAAGCTCAACGTTGGAGAGAATACCAGTGCCTTAGGGTAATATGGAGTCAGAAGTAAGGGCAAGATCTCAGGAGGATCAAAATTTAAAGACTAGAAGGTTAGGTTCT
>WSFP011509177.1:0-13220 GCA_009831015.1 Picea engelmannii
AGGCGCACTTGTTGAAGGAGACTATTTTTGGACTATTTTGGCATTTCTTCTTGGTGGAAGGTTTACAACTAGGGTTTGGCTACTTGAATGAATGGTTTATGTAAGTGAATTTCTGCAACACTTCTGGATTGAATGGTTATAGTATTATTTACTTGCATTTGTTATTATAATTTGTTGCATTAAAACCCTAGGTGACAAGCACATGCTAAGGTCCTTGTCTCATGTCCCTACCAAGTTAAGAGCTATTTGATTTGTTCAAGTAAGATAGAGCCTTGCCATAGCAACACTCTAACCTTACTCTTCTAAGCTAGCCAGTTTTTTTTTCTTGTCATTGAGCTAAGAAGGAGGAAAACACATCAAGACCTAGGGTTTCTACACCTTGATGAGTTGTTTTCCCCTAGGGTTTGTTTGGTGAAGCCTTGCCTTAGCAACACTTCACCTTCTAACTCTCTTGTCTTTAGCCCTTTAACTACTTGCTTAAGCTAGTCGATTTCATCTTGCCAATAAGCTAAAGAAGGAGGAGAAAGCACTAGGGCCTAGGGTTTCTACACCTTAGTGATCCTTTCTCCCCTAGGGTTTCATTGTTGAGGCCTTGCTATAGCAACACCTCAACATCCAACCCTCTAGTCTTTAGTTTTATCATTATCATTTAGTCCTTCAACCTTTGCAGCCTCTTTTGACTCCATTTGCCCTAGTAGTGCATTGGTCTAAGACCTCTTGCATTGAGTAACCTGATCACAAACAAATTTCTAGACTTTGAACAATCTTTAACTCTTACTAACCCTAGCCTAAACTAACCTTACTAACCCTATTGTTGCCGTCACCTTTTATTGCTATAAACACCTCTATGCAGCATTTATTTTATCTTTAAAGCAATTGAATGGTTGGCTAAGGCATTGTCTCTAAAGTGTTGATATTGTTACAATGATTGCAATTAGCATTTATTGAGAAGTGATATTGTAATCATTGCTATTGTATAAACATTGATTTACTTCGTCAATATTATTGCTCAATTGCTTATTATCAAAAATTCAATGATTATATGAAGTACTAACCAGCAAGTGAGCTTGCATATGCATAGCTTCTTTGTTACTTTGTCTCGGGCAGGTAAACTCCTGGTTACTCTTATCTTTATTGGCTATTAAGCCGGACTTTCTGATCAATGGTGACTTGTGAGGGGGGCATTATCATTTAGCCTTTTAAACCTTTCCCTTCTCAAAACTCCAGGTCACCGGGGACGTCTCCCCTAGGCTTTACCTCCCTAAAGAGAAAGAGCCATCCCATTGAGGTGACAGTGGTGGGATTGGTTCAATTATGCCAGTTTGACCTCCTTTCATCTGTCTTTTACCTTAACTACAGACTATGTGATAACACCTCCCATACGTCATTCTTCATGATGGAAGCATACTCTTCCATCATGGCATCTCGCCATACCTATTGTTGTGATGCCTCCTGAAAGATGGAAGGCTTGGCCTCTAACAACTCGCTCACCAGAGCCATGTAGCAGGAAAATCTCTCTGGTGCTCTACTCTCCCTTACAAAAGTCCTAGGAACACCCACGTACTCCTCAGCCTCTCTCAAAGTCTGCTCAACCCATCTAGTCTTCCTCCTCCTGGAAGTGGAAGGAGTATCCTAAACCAGAGGGCCCTCCCACTCCTCATCCTACTCTGAAGTTTTTACACTTGTTCCTGTATCTATACCTATAACATGTGTTTCTCATCCTTCTGAGTCTCAAGCTCCTGATCCCCTGCTAGTGTTGAAACGGTATCATGCACCTTCCTAAGGGCTCTATCCTCCTCAAACTTTACATCCCTCCTGACAACTATATTTCTCAAAGCTGGAATGTAGACTCGATATGCCTTAAAAGTTTCATTGTATCCAACAAAGATCCCCTTCTCAGCAGTGGCCTCGAGCTTCATCCTCTTCTTTGAAGGGACGTGACAGTAGACTAGGCATCCAAATATCCGAAAGTGTCCAATCTTTGGTTTCTTCCCTGTAAAGACCTCCTCAGGAGTCTTTCTCTACATCACCCTGTGAGGACTCATGTTCTATATGTAGAATACAGTGTTGCAAGCCTCTTCCCATAAGAACCTAGGCACATCCTGATCATATAGCATTGCCTTTGCAGCCCCTACTATGGCTTTGTTTTTCTTTTCCGCCACCCGGTTCTACTAAGGGTTGTACGGAACAGTCGAATCCCTCTTTATCCCAGCACCTACACAAAAATCCTCGAAGGCCTTTGAGGTGTATTTGCCTCTATTATCGGATCTTAGTGTCTTGATATTTCTTCCTATCTGGTTCTCCACAAGAGCTTTGAACTTGTGGAACCAACTGAAGACCTCGTCCTTGGTCTTCATGAAATAGATCCAGGTCTTCCTGGAATGGTCATCGATGAAGGTGACATAATACTCGTACCCACTTAAGGATATTGAAGACATGGGCCCACATACGTCTGAGTGTATCAAATCTAGAATGCCCCCTGATCTGCTATCACTACTTGGGAAAGTTGTTTTGGTATACTTCCCCAACACACACCTTTTGCATACCTCATGACACTCTGTGCTAAAATCAGGAAAGCATGTCACTATCTCCTTGAGCATGTTGAGTTTTCCATGATGTAAATGTGCCATCCTCCTATGCCATAACTCTGCCATGTCACAAGTGCTTTTCACCAATGCTCGGGTTGGTTCGAAGTGAAGCGTATAAAGCTTCTCTCTCCTGACTCCAATCACTTTGGTTGTCTTTGAGTCTTTCAGCCGAATGTCTTCCGAGGCTGAAACTGAAATCAGATTCTTCGTCATCCCTGGAACATACAACACATCCTTCACCATCAGTGGCTTCCCAGACTCCCTCTGAAATGTGACTGTCCCATGGCCTACTACCCAACACTTGGCATTATTGCCCATATCAATGTAGAGGTCCATCTCCTCCTCCTTCAGACTGGAGAAGTAATCACGCACTCCAGTCATGTGACTAGAGGCGCCACTGTCAATATACCATACTCCACTGCTGGTTGAGCTAGAAAGACATGCAATGAGTGAAAACTCATTCTCAAATCTAGCTGCAAAATCATCTACTTCTATTGAAGCTAAAGCTGCCATTCGTGACTTCTTTTTGCCCTTCTTCTTGGTTGGGCACTGGCTCGCATAGTGTCCTAGTTTGTGACAAGCAAAGCATTTGACTTTGCTTGGATCCTTCCTCTTTTCACTCTTTGAGGCCTGACCCCAACTGGAGCCCTTCTTCAATCTAGTTTTTCCCTTGCCTGCTAGGGCAAGATTCTCCTCATCCTCGACCTTTGGCCTGCTTGCTTGTGAGGACCCTGTAGATTTTTGGGGAACTAGAAGGCTTCCCAATAGGTCTGTCTTTGACCTCTTGTTGGGCTCTAAGTTTGAGTAATCAAAGCTACCCTTACTGTTGTTTTAGGACAGCAAACATGTCTGAAATTTCTGCCCAAAATTTTTCCCTCTAACTGATGATTAGATGCTCTTTTAAGGTGCCCTTGCAAGTGTTTTTGTAACTGATGTTAGCACATGAAAATACCTTAAAACAAATAACACTCCTCTAGGATCTTTGCAAGCTCCTAATGCTGATATAAAACTAAGCATGCATGACAAAAGAACACAGCATGTTTTTGGTCAACATGACCATGGAAAAACCCCCCATGGGGAAAACCAGGTAGAGATAGATGTATATATTTGGATATCTCAAAGCATGAGTACAACAAGGAAAGCAAATACAAGTGAACCTGGTACAATAGCAACCAAACTTGGATGCTTTGGAGTCCCTTGTAGATGTGCCTGCTAGCCCTTGAACAAAGGCACCCTTTGCCTTGGTGCGCCCTGCTTCCTTTCCTAAGCCTCTTTCCCTCTTCCTTGTCTCTTCCCTTTGCCTTTGACTTGAACCTTTCCTTTGCCTTTTCCATTTGACTTGGACTTTGCGCCCTCTACACAAGCGTGCCTCCTCTCCTTGGCTTGGTGCGCACTAAGAACTAATGTACCCCTCCTTTAGCAAATGCTCCAACAAAAAAGCAAGCACCCTCTCACAAGCATATGCGCCTCCCACATTTGGATGAGCCCTTCCTTAGCTTGTGCGCCCACACAAGGATGTGCCTCCTCTTGACTTGCACCCCTATACATTAGGTGCACCCTCCATCTAGCTCAAGCATCTAACCTCCATGAAAGCCTCCCCAAGGTAGCTTGTGCCCTTCCTCCACAAGTGCGCCTCCTTTGGCCTCTCTAAACCCTCACTTCCTCTCCTCCTCTTCTCTCAACTGTCTCAAGTGAAGAATGAATCTCATACTTACCCTTTTCCCTCCTTTAGCCTCTCTTTGGCCAAACCTAAAAGACCAATGGCCTAGATTCAGTCTAGCCATGTCTAATCAATGGGTGAGATTTAATCTCAAAAATCTCACTTAGAAAACCCATTTTCTCAAGTTTCTTTAGTTTGCTTTATGTCTATTAATTCACCCACAAAGTGAATTAATTGTCCCTTTATGACTTAAGTGACATATTTCACTTTTGACTTAAATATCCTAAGTCAAAGTGAAATTAGAACATAAAGTAAAGTATTAGGGGTAATAGTCTCCTCCTTTGTGTTTAGAGACTCATAAACACAAGGGGACCACTTTGCAAGGTACCCAAAACTCAACAAACCCAACTCGCAGCTCCTAAATAACATCGTCTTGCAGCCTTTCCCAGTGGGGAAGTTTCTCCCGTGCCACTACTCCTCAGACAAACACGTCCCACTGTTTGGTCAAGCCACTCAAGGTTATTCTCACCAATTCGGTCTCATCCACGGCTTCCCCTATTGCTGCCAACTTATCTCTAATCTGAGTGAACTTGATGAGGTAGGATGCAACAATGTCTCCCTTGGCCATCTTGGTGCTCCTCAGTTTCTCTCTTAGCATCATATTTCTGCTCTGGTTGTCTGATTGATACAACTTGGTCAGAGATTCCCACATCTCCTTGGTTGTCTTATTCCCTGACAGGTAAGGAATGATGTGGTCCTTCACCCCGTCAATTATTATCCTTCTTTCCTTCACATCCTTCCCGATATGAGCTGCAAGTTGTGCTAGATAAGCTGGGGGTACTCGGGTTCCTTCAACAAACTCCCATAACCCCTGCTCTTCTAGCACCAGAGCTATGCGCTCTCTCCATGGACCGAAGTTTGAATCGCCCTCCAATCTGCCTCCGAATCTCAACCCAGCATTTTCCATTTTAACTGATGCCCTAGATCACTCGCCCTCCATAGTTGTTCGACCTTCTCTACTGGGTTAGCGCCTGGAAACACACATGGTTTCTTGTATTTAGAGGCTGAGCTTTGATACCATGTTAAACTTTGAAAACCCAACAAGCAGATTTTATATGCCAATAATTTTATTACCCAGATTTACTTCAATGTTGATATAGAAATCTGAAAACTATGAATAAAAAATATTGAGTTCTTAACACAAATGCACAGCAGAAAATGAAACCAAGCACATAAACAATTAACACAATTTTTACCCTGGAAACCCCGGTGTGGGGAAAACCAGCAAAGAGGAGATTTTATTGGCTTCATAGGAAAATATTACAGCAGCAAATTTACAGAGAAATCTTACCGCCCAGAAACCTGTTAACTTTTCTCAGTAAGGCCCAGCCACAGCACTGTTGTACGGCCCAGCAAAACTCGGCCTCTTCCTGTGTTGTATGGCCCAACAAAACTCAACCTCTTCTTCTGATGTACGCCCCAGCCAAGTCCGGCCTCTACTAGTGTTGTTGTACGGCCTGCAACTCGGCCTCTCACGCAGCTGCCAAGTTCACCATCTTCCTCAGCCAAATCAACCCTCTTGTTTTTGCTCAATATATGTGTATTTCACCGCTCACCTCAGCCTTTTTATCTTTTCATCTTCACTCTATTTCCCTTTTGAGAACTTTCTAGAAAAGTCGAGAAGGCTCTAAATTAGAAATATTAATTTCCTAAGTTAGAGACTTAGGAAATCTGAGTTATAAAGCCAATAATAATTAAATGAGTAATTATTATGCTTTTCCTAAGTTAGACTTAGGATAAAATAAAAATGTTGATATGGGTATTAATTAAATGTCTTCTACATGCCTGGACACAAAGGCCTATGCAGAGACACCTTCCAAGCTCCAATTTTAACAAGGTTGTGGGTAACCTTAGCCTCAATTTCAAGGAAAGTGGGGTTCGCCATGGTTCCTTTTTCTATACTAAAGTATTTTGGAAAGAATGAGCAATCTTCACCCTGAACCACTACTGATGTTCACTGCAACATCTCTTGCAGATTGTTCAAGCTTTATTTTGATAACTTATGTTTTCTTCATCAGAACGTATGTGATTCAAGAATGAACTACACCAGAATAGATCTATCTTAACTCCAGATCTATTAAGCATCGAGAGGGATCCAAACAAAAAATGAGATACAAATCTCCCAGTGCTTAAAAGATACTGAATTAAGATTGATCTACAATGGTGTGCTATATATATATATATATATATATATATATATATATATATATATGCTTGGTATCATGCAGCTAACTATTGTGGGTTGATAAAAAACAGAGAAATAATGCCAAAATACTATTTCCTCAGTTTCATCATCTTCCAATAGTTGATCTGATTTTATATATATATTAACAATTTAGCTCACATTATATTTATTATTGCTATATTTTTAGTTTTATATAACATATTATATTGGGCCAACACAACAAACACTGACAAGTGCCAAATAGTATTCCCTTAGTTTCCTCAGCTTCCAATAGTTGATCTATTTTGCGAATGATTAATATTTAGCCCACATTAAATTTAATATTATAAAATTTTTGGTTTTGAATAAAATGTTATATTGGACTGACATAACAGATGCTAATGTCAACACTACAGACATGGGATGATCCTTACAATCTCTTCAATACTGAGCTGTAGAATACACCTTGTTTCTCTTAGTGCATTTTGGAAATGAGTAAGACATGGAAAATAATAATAAAGATATGCACTAGCACAAAAGAACATTGTTTAGGGAGGTAGCATTCATATTTTTATGTTCTAGAATTAAAGGGTTATTTAAGTCGCTTGTAGATAAGTATCGTTTCTTCATTACAATAAATGTCATCTGAACTAGAATTAAGTTTGATGCACAAAAACTATGTGCATCCAATAATGAGTACAACATTGTCTAGGTATGTGTCATTTAGATTTTATGCTGTAAAATTAAAAGGCTATTAACCATTTTCTAGTTAAGTTGTCTTCTCATCATCACAATGTATCACAAGTCCAGTTATATTTGATGCACAAAAATTATGTACTATTGGAAACGAGTGATACACAGCACATCATATAGGCACCATTACAAACAAAATATTGACTGGGAAGGTGGTTGGCATTTTATGCTGTTAAATGGTCATTTCAGCTTCTTACCTCTGAACCACTATCCTTGAATCTTCTGCTGTAACATTTCTTATAGAGTGCCCGAGCCTCATTTATGTTACCAGCTGACACCTCCATGTTTATATAGCCTTGCCAGACTTCTAACATCCCCCCACTGCAGTAATAGCCAACAAACATAATCACAGCAAGAACACTGATAAAAATAAGATAAATGAAAACAATTCAAACAAGAACAGTTCAGAGATCATCCCAAACACAAGTTGTCAAGGATAGCATAATACCTTGTCTTTATTAAGCTTTCCCAAACTCTTCGAGCAGCTGCCAAATCCTCTCCAAGGTGATATTCTAACTGAGCCCAGTATGCATGCAAATGCAAGAATTGATCTGTGTAATTAAGATGTGAAGACAAATATTCTGCTGCACGCTGCAAACACACAAAGAGCTAATGTTGAGGAATCTTTAAATTGCCCCTAAAGAAGGAATGTGAATACCAATCACAAAACTACGAAAAAAACAAGGAACTAAAAACATCCTTTCTTAAATCGAAAATGAGAAAATAATATTGCAGTGCTAAACTTGTGCATGCTTGACTCATAGATTAAATAACCTATACCTATATCCTTAATCCTTCTAAAATTGTCATGACTTAGGCTTGTTAGGGTCTCAATGGCAAGCATTTGTTGTTCAAGCCTCCAACAGAAATGAAATATATGTCACTCTATTACAACAATATCAAAACCAGCAAAACTGTAAATGCATTATGAAGCATGGCTCCATCAAGGACAAAGCATGTTGAAGCTCTTATAATGTTGGGATTCACAAGGAAATTAATGAGCTTAAGCATATCTACAAATGGGGGCAAAAAATAAGGTGTTAATTTGAATTCTTAATCTTTTGAAAATGTTGCTACTGATACTTAGATGCGTAACTTTCAATCAAGTAGGACAAAGGAAGAATGGAGGATGCTGTGAAATACTAAGCAAATTAAAACTGTCAACAACTAGAATTCTAGTCAATCGTACAAAGTAACAAGCAATAAATTTAAATTGTGGAATACAAAAGAAAAAACCAGCCACGTTCATGTTTAGTTCAATTGGCTGTTAAGGAATTTTCCAAGGCAGTTTCAATTCAGACTATAATTCCTCTGGAATTGCAGATTTCAAATCAGACTTCCCTCCATTACAGTGTGGATAAGACTAAATTCCTCTTAGATACAGGGTTTCCAAAATTCTGTACACTGGAAAATCTAACTCAGCTGAAGCCTGAAATCATACATTATTGTGGCCAAGGCATCTCAAATCAAGGATCTTGAAGCGACTGTCACAAGCAATAGTCTTGGGGGTAAATACCCCCAACCGACACCAAACTAACCTCTTTCCCGACAAAACAAGCACAAAAAGGGGCTTGCTTGGTTATCAGATTAACCAAGCAAGCAAATAGAATGTGTGTGTGTGTGTGTAGAAAGTGAAATAGAAGAACATCAGAATATATGTGTTTTTTTATGTTTTAAAAAGGAGGTATAGATTTATGTTGTAAGATAGTCATATCTATTTGCAGGCTAACGGAGGGAATCATTGTTGTAAAAGCAAAGGGTTTTTTAATGTGAATACAACAGAACTGAACTAAGATAAGTTTTACTATATTTGAAAGCCAGTTTCTTCCTTGTCTTGAGGTTTTTCCCATTATAAATTGTGTCGTCATTGGTTGGGATGTGTCTCTTTCTATTTTATGGCTTCCAATGATTACAATCATATAGAATTGATAACATTATGTGAATGAATGGATGATCTGATATATTTGTTATGCTCATTTTATGGTAAATTGAGACAGTGACTAGAAAAGTAGCCAACACTTAGGGGGCATTCCAACTTGCAACTCTGCACTACAGCGAGAAGCATATCAACACAAGTAGTCTTGGCAGGTGAACTCCAATAACAGTTTTGGGGGCAAGCCCAAATAATAGAAGAAAGGATAGGATTCTCGATGCAGAAAAGGGCAAAGGTCAGCGAAAATGCCACCAAGGTGGATTGCAACCTGCAGCCAGACCATAGAAGACCCAAACCAAATAAGGAAGAAAGACGGCCAGACGAAACATTCAGTCCGAAGAACTGATGTAAGGACATATGACAAATGGAACAAGATGTATCATCTGAGCAACTATCAAAACCCTCACATCTAGGAATCACGGAGCAGGACAAACTCGAAAGACCCAATAATAGAAATCCAATGAAGCTAACGAGTCCACAGCGAAAACAAAAAACCGACATGTCACAACTACCGTTATTTGATGGATCCACAAATTGGGACAATCACATATTTATTCTTGAATCACTCTAGCAAGCAATTGACGAAGCTAATCAAGCAAAGAAATGGACCATCTGCAAAGGATCACCAAGGAGAGCAGTGTTAACATGGTATTGAAAGTGTAAAAAGAAGAACTTTTCCACACATGGCCAGAAGTAGTCAAAAAATCCCTGGACACATATGCATACCCAAACAAAAAACCATCGATATTTGCACAATTTAGAGATGTAAAGAAGATGAAAGGGGAAAGGGCTATCCACTATGACACCCAACTCAGAACCTGATTGAATAACTTTGGTATGATGCAACAGAAACACAGAAAATAGATTGTTTCACCACATAGTTGATTGATACAATCTGTGCATGTAAGGACAACAAACCCAAAAAATTATGAGGACGTAATACATGCACCAATTCAAATGGAAGAGGAATCACTTACTAACATTAAGCAGAAAAATAAACAGAAGGAAGAACATGATGAAAGAATAGAAAAGAAAGAGGCAGAAAATATGTTAACAGGAAACAGATACGCATACGGATCTGGATCTGCCATATTTTTGAAAGGATCCGGATACGGCGGGGAAACGCCATGTACAAAAAATATAATAATATTTAAAAAATATATATATATATATATATATATATATATAAAGTTAAGAATAAAACACATTCTTGAATCACAACATTAGAACTGAGAACATTAGATAATTTGTAATTCTGTAGACTGAAATCATGGTGCATCATCTCATATAAAAAGGGTAATAGTAAATACAAAATTGAGTGTCTCATCACAGAACACCCTACTAGTATGATAATGTACAGTAGGTCCAACTATGATATTCTGAAATGGGTCTACATCCTCATCATCTACATATTGCAACTCTACATCATGAATAGATGAGGGGCATCCAAGAATGTTGGAAGTTGTAGCAGAAGTCTGGACTGGTGGTTCGACATCCTCAAGTAGGTCGAGGTGTGATATGGCATTAAGTGTCATGTTTAAGTCAATGATATCAGGTTCCACGTCCCACATCCTGCTTGGACCCTTCTTATACTCTGGAGTGTAATGTGATAGAAGGTAAAGGTTGGAATGAACATACACAAGATCCTCATCCTTCCCCGCTCCCACTCTATTTCTCTTCACCGAACGGATGAAGCCATATGTACTTCAATTCCTCTCAACTGATGAGGAACTAGCAACATGCGATAACAACCTTGTCGCTAGAGTTGAGAGATGAATGCTATCCCCACAATGGAAGCCCCACCAAGTAATAGGATCCATATGCCCCCGATCATCCATGGCTAGTGGATCTGAAAAGTTACCAGTGGACTGTACAAATGCTCCAAATTCCTCGCGTACTTCCATTGTCATTGCCACATCCCTATATATTTTCCTCAAAGTTGTCTTATATCTATGTACCACTTAAGAATCCTTGTTTGGCGTTGTTCGACCTAGTAAAGACAAAATTAAGGAATGACAATACTTGGGGTGTAGTGCATAGGCAAAAAGGTGTAATAGTGTGGTCATTTTGTTCCACCTTTCGGTAACTATGTCCTTCACTTCATGGTAAAATAGTTCAAGGGGATCATCATCATTGGCTTTGATAATTTCTTTTATCCTCTCTAGCATAGTATCTATGCTTTCATAGACTTCCCCCAAGCAAGGCATATCTGTTTCAAATGTTATGATCATGGTCAAAATTGGTTCTATAAACCACAGAAGGTATTGGACCTTGTCCCACCATGCATCATCAAGAATGATAGACTTGATTCTTTGTCCTCTATCAGAAGAGGAAGTTCTCCATGAATCCCAAAGAGAGTCAATGACCATCGCCTACAATGCTTGTCTGACCTGCACAAACCTTTTTATGACTAAAGTGTGGAAGGAAAAACGGGTTTCCGCAAACTACAAGTTTTGAAAAGTCAAATCTCAAATTAGAAATCGTATACAATTAAATTATTAAAATTAAGAAACCATAATACAAATAACATTGATTAAAAATAGAGTACCTTCAGTAGCTCCAACTTTGCAAAACCCTGATATATGGCTTGGGACATGGAATGATTAGTTAAGAACATTTGGATCTCCTTTGATGCTACATATATTTCATTGATCCACCCAATCTCGCCAATCTTGGAAAGCATAAGGTTCGATGAATGTACCGCACATGGAGTCCAAAAGATGTGATCATATCGACCCTCCACAATCAATCATGCAACTCTACAAATCTGTGCATTGTCTGCGATTACTTGGACAACATTATGTGGCCCCACACTTTCTATTGCATCAATAAGAATTGTGGAGATGAACGTTGCATCCTTCTCCACTCCACTGCAATCAATAGCCTTTAAAAGCATTGCCCCTTGGGGGCATATTGCAATAACATTAATCAAAGGTTGATTTCTTTAGTCTCTCCATCCATCAGAGACAATGGACACCCATGTTTCAGTCCATGTATCTCGGATTGATTGTAACTGTCTATCCACAAATTGTTTTTTTGATGTCAACAAAGTGGTGCGGACTTTTTCAAAACCAGGGCTCTTGTACCCTTTTGGCACTTCATTGACTACCTTAATCATTTTTTGTCAATAAGGGGAGCGCACCAAATTGAATGCTAGCCCATTTGCATAGAAGCAACGAGCTACATGCTCATCAGCTACTTCTCTACCTTGGTTATTAAATGTTGCTTCAAGGGGTCCCAAAGTAGGCCTTTTCTTAGTCACAATTGTTGGTCTAGATGGTATTGGAGGCTTACTTGTAGAGCCTTGCACATGAACCTTTCCCTTAGCATGTCTCCTATCAAAAACATCTTGCAAAAATGCATAGAATTGAAGTTTTGCAGGACTCAAACCCGGTCCGGGTTTTCCATCTGCATCATTTGGACCAAGACATACCGTCACCCTTGTGTTAACCAGCCCAGTGAGATAGCCCTTCACCCTAGTGTATGAACCATTCTTGATATTATTGCATTCACTGCATCTCCATTTATATGAACCACCCTCGAGAGCTTTGCCAACGATTTCCACATACTATCATAAAGGAGATCTTGGATCTTTAATTGCCCCCCTCACTCTATTGTGATGGTTCCATGTCTATAGCATTGCGTATATGGGGAATTTCAAAATGTTGTAAGTAAGAGCATATGTACTAAACAATAAACAAATTGAAAAATCTCACTATCAAACAAAAATGAAAAATCTGATTGTAAACAAAGGAAGCCCAACACTTATATTAATCTCATTCCAAACTTGCAACTTCCAATGGATTTTACTCTCAACATCAACATAAGTAGTTGGCATAAAACTTCATGTTGGCATATTAATAGCACACATTAAGTAGTTGGAATAAAACTTAAAGTTGGCATATTAATATCACACAAGAAAGATTATAGTTGAAATGAAATAATATTATATGTGATATCACACAAGTATTTCAATTGTAATCTTTCTTGTGTGATATACTTGTGATATATAATATTATTTCAATTGTAATCATTCTTGAAAAGGATGTGGGAGAGCTTGTG